>JAVTVY010011926.1:0-55121 GCA_036873755.1 Hanleya hanleyi
ACGAGGATATAGAAATGACCATATGTGGCCCCAATTCGAGGAGTTTCCATAACTGCCCAAAGAACGGACAAACGACCCATGACAGATCGGCTGATTTAGATACAATTCTCACCAAAGATGGACAAAATTCCAAAATGAGTGCCAGCTGTTCCTTGGCCAATGGCGGAAACAACATTACCACCCATGACGACATGGGATCATGGAATCCAAGGCATATATCTTCCCCCGGTAAAAGTAACCTTTTTAGCGAGCCCATCAATACCATAGTTTGCCTGTATGACACCATATCAAGGCCTTCGATCGCTATAAAATGTAACTCATCCAGGTTGACTTGTAAAGAACACGATGCCATTGATATGTATGATAGACCCTCTACTTCACCAAAATATGACGGTCATGATGAGCGACCGAAAAATAGAACAGGCCTAGAAATGCGTAGAAAAACCGATCCTAGTCTGAAGGAATTATCTGTAGTTGCCGATGCCGACGACACAGCTTTCAATAACGGAAAACTGAGATTCATGAATCTCAAGAGAAACGTCTATGACCAACCAATTTCTCCGCAAGGCAGATCGAAGATTTGTCCTGAATTTGCAGTTCGCGATCCATTGTTCAGGAAAGGACAAATGTTTCACAATAGCCCTGTTAATACCTTTCCTCGAATCCTCAGGGGTACGTCCCCACCTGCAGATGTACCTATGTACGACAGTCCAGAGTGTTTTCGGTATATACCCATGGACTCACAGATGGAGAAAACGGTCCCTGTCCGAGTGATATCTAGCGTGCACGAGGAACCAGACGAGCTCTCCTCACCAACATTCTACGAAGACAATGATAGTCCGCTATACCATAATGAAGACACGTTTGCCATTTATTCTGAGATCGACCACGATGATTGACTCGAGGCAGCAGAAAACAGTGTTTGACTGAATTTGATTTGTTGTTTTTTTGCGATTCGTGGAAAATATCTTGGCGCACATAGATATACCAAAGAAGAAAGGTATTAGTTTGAGATCAGCGGTCAAGGCTAAGTCAATATGAATTATACAATTCATTGTATTTTGACCAGGTTTCAAGTCTCGAGATGCAACTATATTGTAAGAACATCCGGTAGGGTAGAGTACATAATGAAAGAATAATCAAATCAATACAGAAGCGACAAACTGATATATATATTTTTTATGCTCAATGATAAAACATGGGGGCAATTATGACGGGTTCTTGCCCATATGGTTTGAACTTGGATTTACCGTGATATACCAAACAGTGTATATTGTATTGCATATTATGCTAATTAAAGGTATATCCACCAACGACATGATGAAGATTAATTTATCTGTATGGGACAGTTCAGGGTAAGTGGTCGTGACCTTGGCGAACAGGGTATCTGTTTTGAGCATCATGAATTGAGCAAGACAACATAAAGTGCATCTCGTCAGTATATAAAGCGTAAATTCCTTAGCATTGACCTACTTATTTGTTCCCCCGGGTAAAATTTAAGGGGTCTCAAGGTCATCTGGCGATCACGTGATCAAGGCATGACTGAACATTTTGCGGAGCATGCGGAGCTCTCGTCCAATCAGAAGCGAGTATTTCGTCACGTGACTGACCTTTTCCACCTCCAACACAGAAGAGTAGTAGGAAAAGTGCAAATTGTCCCTCATTTGTGGCGCGCTCACTTCCGGTTGAGTGGCGCGCTGCCCTCAGCCAATCAGAAGCGAGTATTTTGACCGGGTGCATTATGGGACATATCCAAGATGGCGGCGTCTGCCTTCTGGTTCAAGATGGCGGCACATCCGGTGTCGAAAACTGGCCATTTCGTCGGGATGTGGTCATCTAGTGTCGAAAACTGGACCCTGTATGGGTCCCGCTAGACGTTTTGGGGTCTAGGTGGGCCACTAGTGGTCCAATGGAGTCGTATGAGGTATCAAAGTGAAGCATTCGTGAAGGGGCATCTGATGGGCTGGATGTGAGATTGAGATATCGACATTCGGCGCATGCGCGGTGGCCAAAGGGTATGAAAATAGACGTTTTGGAGCTAGGGGAGCTACTAATGGTCCAATGGGGTCGAGTGAGATATCAAAGTGAAGCATTCGTGAAGGGGCATCTGATGGGCTGGATGTGAGATTGAGATATCGGCATTCTGCGCATGCGCGGTGGCCAAAGGGTATGAAAATAGACGTTTTGGAGCTAGGGGAGCCCCTAATGGGCCGATCGAGTTGTATGAGGTATCAATGTGAAACCTATGTGAAGGGGCATCCAGTCATGGGTGGGTGCATGTAAAATTTTTCCTGAAAAAACCCCCAAAAATAACGGAACACGGACTTTATCGAAAAATCCTGGAAAATGCCTATATGGGGTATGGGGGTATATAGGTCGCCGGGCTTAACGGGGCCTGCCTATCAATAGAGTTATCTCCCCCTAGTTCCAGGGTGGGTGTATGTAAAAATTTTCCTGAAAAAATACGGAACACGAACTTTACCCTAAATTACGGGAAAATGCCTATATGGGGTATGGGGGTATAGGACCATCCTGGGAAACCTACTTCTATACATTTGCGGTATGGTTGTTTGGATTTGTTTTCTTAGTCTCGTCATTTAGAACACGATAGGAAGTGTCCCGGAGCGAAACGGTGAAATTTTTGAAAAAAGTCACCGAGACCCATATAGACCCATATAGTCCCATACTGGGGTATAGGACCGATGTTTGTCCCACTGCGAAACCTACTTCTACACATTTGCGGTAGGGCTGTTTGGATTTGTTTTCTTAGTCTCGTCATTTAGAACGCGATAGGAAGTGTCCCGGAGCGAATCGGTGAAATTTTTGAAAAAAGTCACCGAGACCCATATAGACCCATGTAGTCCCATAACGGGGTATAGGACCGATGTTTGTCCCACTGGGAAACCTACTTCTAGACATTTGCGGTAGGGCTGTTTGGATTTGTTTTCTTAGTCTCGTCATTTAGAACACGATAGGAAGTGTCCCGGAGCGAATCGGTGAAATTTTTGAAAAAAGTCACCGAGACCCATATAGACCCATATAGTCCCATACTGGGGTATAGGACCGATGTTTGTCCCACTGGGAAACCTACTTCTAGACATTTGCGGTAGGGTTGTTTGGATTTGTTTTCTTAGTTTCGTCATTTAGAACACGATAGGAAGTGTCGCGGAGCGAATCGGTGAAAGTTTTGAAAAAAGTCACCGAGGCCTGGGTAGGCTCATATAGACCCATATACTGGGATATAAGCCCAATGTATGTATAAATCCATACGGGGTGGACATGTTGGAGTCTAGGTGAGTCCCTGGTGGTCCTATGGTGTCGTATGAGGTCTTATTTTGAAGCTCTCATGCAGGAGCACTTGACTACACTAATGGTTCGTCCGTTGTCAATATTCTGCGCATGCGCAGTCTGGCCCGTAGTATAGAAAGCAGCCATTTTGGGGGGTATGTGGGTGTGTGTTTGGGGTAGAGATGCACCGCTATGGGTCCGAATGGGTCGTGGAAGGTGTCAAAGTGAAGCTTGTGTGGGGTAGACTCAGAATGGCGTGGTTTTATATGCAAGCCGCGTCAATCTGCGCATGCGCAGTTGGTTGTAGTAAGTAAAGTGGACATTTTGGGGCAGTGAAGGAAGGTATTTGGTGTAGAGAGGGACCATCCTTGGTCCGAATGCGTCGTGTGAGGTGTCATTTTGTAGCTCTTGGGGTGTAGACCCCGATTTGAGGGATGTTCACGTCATCTGTGACGTCATTGGTGGCGTCATCAGGACGAGTAGTAGCCAAAGTGGACATTTTGGGGCAGTGAAATGAAGGTATTTGGTGTAGAGAGGGACCATCCTTGGTCCGAATGCGTCGTATGAGGTGTCATATTGTAGCAACGCCCGTCAACGCCAAGCTTAACGCTTCAACGCCCTGGACAAATAGCTCAGAAGTTCTGATTTTCTAGATATTCCATGGAATTGTCACTAATTCTTCGAAATGCAGTGACGCCCGTCAACGCTTGTAGTTATGCCTTAACGCTCTAACATAACACCTTGACGCCATGATATAGACCGGAGAGAGAACAGCATCAACAACAAGGATGACACATGAGAGAACAACAACAACAAGAAGTTTTTTCATATAGTTTATTTTCCCCAATGTTACATCATACCCACGCTGGGGGAGCCGCGTTGGGTATGTTTACAACTCAAAAAGACTCTTGCCCAATCAGAGACCACCATTTGCATCTATCATATTCGTTCCTGTCCGTTAGATGTATTCTTGTCCAATCAGAAGTCGCCATTTCAGCAAGTTCCATCTTCGGCCATGTTCGTTCTGAACCGTTTATTCTAATCATCGTCGGACAGGCCTGGATATTCTTCGGGCAGCATGTCCTGAAACAGTTGTTTGCGCATTCTGATCGCATTTTCCAGGGCCTCGGTGGGTGGTAGCCCCATAGCCTCTTCCAAGTGACGCTTGGTCTTCATGATGGACCTGTGCGTGGGGTCGCCTTTCATTTCAAGCGGTAGTAAGGTATACTGTTCATAGATCGCCATGGCTGTTTTCCTGATGCGGGGGCGCATTTGGGTGTACGTCTGTTGTAAATTATCCTCTCCGGCGTCCTCGATCGCTGCAGCGTAAGTATTGATAGCTGCTGTCACAATACGATCCCAGAAGGTAGGTTCTGCCTCACTTTCCACGGACGTATGCTGACTATCTGAGGTCAAAGCTCTCCGTATCACTAGATAGACTCTCAGCAATCTCTGTTTCGGTATCAGTCGATACACTCTCAGCAGTCTCTGTATCAGCATCCCCTCAACGGACTCCTCGGTGTCTTCAATCCCATGTATAGTTTTCTGGTGTCGCATTATATCGTAATGTCTGGTGAACGTGCGTTCGCACTCAGAGCAAGTATAAGCCATGTTGACGGTTGAACGTCGACTGTGCGTGTTTTTGGAAATACGCTCGCTTTTATAGACAGTAACGCCCGTCAACGCTTAGCTTAACGCTTCAACGCCCTGGTTAATTAGCTCAGAAGCTCTGATTTCCATGGAATTGACACCAATTCATCGAAATGCAGCGACGCCCGTCAACGCCCGTCGTTACACCTTAACGCCCGTCTCAACGCCTTAACACACTTTCTTGACGCTTTAACGTCGTTTAATGATGCGTTCAAACAAATGTTGCTTTTGTGCTATTGCTCTGACATACGCCGCTTTCCAGTTCATGCCCGAGGTTTTCAACATCGACGCTGTTCTTTCGATTTCCATATGGACTGGGTCCTTGTCCAACAATTTCATATGGGTCACGAGGTCGACATACTGCTGACATAAAGCCCGTCGTAGTCTGGGTGCCAATCTGTTATGGGCTAAAATTGCGGCTTCTTTTTTCGAATATCCTTTGTGTTGAAACTTGTTTTCTGTGGCCCTCAACGTCTCGGCCATCTCGGCGTCCATACTTTCTTTGAACAAATCCGTCCATAGCCTCGAGTTCACGTTATGTTCATTCCCTTGTACGGGTACGGGTTGGGCCTTCACGGTTGGGTGATATTCCGGGACTGATGGTATGAAGCGGACCCGCTGTATGGGGGTGGGTTGCTGCTGCTGCTCTGCCAGGAGTGGACTCGGCGGATGGTGTAGGGGTATATGACGTTGCGGTGATTCCTCGCCGGGTAACAGGTGGGTCGTCAGCCGACGATCTTCGGGGGTATGGGCTTTTAAATCTACGAACAGGTAGCCGTACGGACGAATTGTCGCTTCTTGAAACGCCCGCATAGAATGGTCAATGTTCTGAGGATAAATTCGACTACCAAACACACGGATTTGTGCTCTGTCAATGGGATTGGAGAACAGCACAAAGTATTGGCAGTTCAAGGCAATATCTCTGGACGCCTTCCCTTGAGGAAAGAGATTCTGAGTCAAATAGATGACGGACAGATTCCGATGATGGGATCCTTTAGTAAACAAGTCGGCGACGTGTGAATTGTCCTTGGCCGCACTCATCAGATCATCTATCACTACCACGTTGGTCTGCTCGGTGTCAAAGTAATACGGTTCGTTTATGTCGTGGGGAATCCCTGGGACGAAGCTCACATTCTGTAACCTTGTAGTTTCGTAGGCGGGCTGCCATTGGCTATAACACCAAACAACACGTGTCGGAGCTGGGATTGCCACACCTCCCTCTAAGAACTTCATCACCCAGGACGTCTTTCCACATGCCGTAGGGCCGCTCACCGTCATCGTATAGGGATGCTCTACTGCTCTTGTTGGACCTATAGCGGGACTCGGCTGTGTCTCTTGGTTGTGTTTGCGTTGAATGTGCCTGAGCATACTATCGCGACGAGAGAATGTTCTCTCACAGAACGTACACGTACACGACATGTTCATCAGTCGACCAATACATATGGACTGATGATGGACACATGTTCATTCCTATATTTAAAGACTCTACCACCACCACCACACACACCACCACCACCACCACCAACTCCACCAACACCACCGCCACACACCACCAACACCACCACCAACGCCACCAACGCCACCAACGCCACCACCGGGCGTTGACGGGCGTCAACGCCCGGTGGTGGTGGTGGTGGTGGTGGTGGTGGTAGCCCCCGGCGCGCGCGGTGTAAAGGTTTCCACCGCGGTGGAAACCTTTGCGCGCCGGGGGGTCAGTTCTGAGCTCGACAGGCTTTGAGCTCCAAGAGCTCCGATCCAAGAGCTCTGCCACACGGGGGCTACCACCACCACCACCACCACCACCGGGCGTTGACACCCGTCAACGCCCGGTGGTGGCGTTGGTGATGGCGTTGGTGGTGGCGTTGGCGGCGTTGGTGGTGGCGTTGATGGTGTGTGGCGGTGGTGTTGGTGGAGTTGGTGGTGGTGGTGGTGGTGTGTGTGGTGGTGGTGGTAGAGTCTTTAAATATAGGAATGAACATGTGTCCATCATCAGTCCATATGTATTGGTCGACTGATGAACATGTCGTGTACGTGTACGTTCTGTGAGAGAACATTCTCTCGTCGCGATAGTATGCTCAGGCACATTCAACGCAAACACAACCAAGAGACACAGCCGAGTCCCGCTATAGGTCCAACAAGAGCAGTAGAGCATCCCTATACGATGACGGTGAGCGGCCCTACGGCATGTGGAAAGACGTCCTGGGTGATGAAGTTCTTAGAGGGAGGTGTGGCAACCCCAGCTCCGACACGTGTTGTTTGGTGTTATAGCCAATGGCAGCCCGCCTACGAAACTACAAGGTTACAGAATGTGAGCTTCGTCCCAGGGATTCCCCACGACATAAACGAACCGTATTACTTTGACCCCGAGCAGACCAACGTGGTAGTGATAGATGATCTGATGAGTGCGGCCAAGGACAATTCACACGTCGCCGACTTGTTTACTAAAGGATCCCATCATCGGAATCTGTCCGTCATCTATTTGACTCAGAATCTCTTTCCTCAAGGGAAGGCGTCCAGAGATATTGCCTTGAACTGCCAATACTTTGTGTTGTTCTCCAATCCAATTGACAGAGCACAAATCCGTGTGTTTGGTAGTCGAATTTATCCTCGGAACATCGACCATTTCATGCAGGCGTTTCAAGGGGCGACAAGTCGTCCGTACGGCTACCTGTTCGTAGATTTAAAAGCCCATACCCCACAAGATCGTCGGCTGACGACCCACCTGTTACCCGGCGAGGAATCTCCGCAACGTCATATAGCCCTACACCATCCGCCGAGTCCACTCCTGGCACAGCAGCAGCAGCAACCCACCCCCATACAGCGGGTCCGCTTCATACCATCAGCCCCGGAATATCACCCAACCGTGAAGGCCCACCCCGTTCCCGTACAAGGGAATGAACATAACGTGAACTCGAGGCTATGGACGGATTTGTTCAAAGAAAGTATGGACGCCGAGATGGCCGAGACGTTGAGGGCCACAGAAAACAAGTTTCAACACAAAGGATATTCGAAAAAAGAAGCCGCAATTTTAGCCCATAACAGATTGGCACCCAGACTACGACGGGCTTTATGTCAGCAGTATGTCGACCTCGTGACCCATATGAAATTGTTGGACAAGGACCCAGTCCATATGGAAATCGAAAGAACAGCGTCGATGTTGAAAACCTCGGGCATGAACTGGAAAGCGGCGTATGTCAGAGCAATAGCACAAAAGCAACATTTGTTTGAACGCATCATTAAACGACGTTAAAGCGTCAAGAAAGTGTGTTAAGGCGTTGAGACGGGCGTTAAGGTGTAACGACGGGCGTTGACGGGCGTCGCTGCATTTCGATGAATTGGTGTCAATTCCATGGAAATCAGAGCTTCTGAGCTAATTCACCAGGGCGTTGAAGCGTTAAGCTAAGCGTTGACGGGCGTTACTGTCTATAAAAGCGAGCGTATTTCCAAAAACACGCACAGTCGACGTTCAACCGTCAACATGGCTTATACTTGCTCTGAGTGCGAACGCACGTTCACCAGACATTACGATATAATGCGACACCAGAAAACTATACATGGGATTGAAGACACCGAGGAGTCCGTTGAGGGGATGCTGATACAGAGACTGCTGAGAGTGTATCGACTGATACCGAAACAGAGATTGCTGAGAGTCTATCTAGTGATACGGAGAGCTTGACCTCAGATAGTCAGCATACGTCCGTGGAAAGTGAGGCAGAACCTACCTTCTGGGATCGTATTGTGACAGCAGCTATCAATACTTACGCTGCAGCGATCGAGGACGCCGGAGAGGATAATTTACAACAGACGTACACCCAAATGCGCCCCCGCATCAGGAAAACAGCCATGGCGATCTATGAACAGTATACCTTACTACCGCTTGAAATGAAAGGCGACCCCACGCACAGGCCCATCATGAAGACCAAGCGTCACTTGGAAGAGGCTATGGGGCTACCACCCACCGAGGCCCTGGAAAATGCGATCAGAATGCGCAAACAACTGTTTCAGGACATGCTGCCCGAAGAATATCCAGGCCTGTCCGACGATGATTAGAATAAACGGTTCAGAGCGAACATGGCCGAAGATGGAACTTGCTGAAATGGCGACTTCTGATTGGACAAGAATACATCTAACGGACAGGAACGAATATCATAGATGCAAATGGTGGTCTCTGATTGGGCAAGAGTCTTTTTGAGTTGTAAACATACCCAACGCGGCTCCCCCAGCGTGGGTATGATGTAACATTGGGGAAAATAAACTATATGAAAAAACTTCTTGTTGTTGTTGTTCTCTCATGTGTCATCCTTGTTGTTGTTGCTGTTCTCTCTCCGGTCTATATCATGGCGTCAAGGCGTTATGTAAGAGCGTTAAGGCGTAACGACGGGCGTTGACGGGCGTCACTGCATTTCGAAGAATTAGTGACAATTCCATGGAATATCTAGAAAATCAGAACTTCTGAGCTATTTGTCCAGGGCGTTGAAGCGTTAAGCGTTAAGCGTTGACGGGCGTTGCTACAATATGACACCTCATACGACGCATTCGGACCAAGGATGGTCCCTCTCTACACCAAATACCTTCCTTTCACTGCCCCAAAATGTCCACTTTGGCTACTACTCGTACTGATGACGTCAGCAATGACGTCACAGATGACGTGAACATCCCTCAAATCGGGGTCTACACCCCAAGAGCTACAAAATGACACCTCACACGACGCATTCGGATCAAGGATGGTCCCTCTCTACACCAAATACCTTCCTTCACTGCCCCAAAATGTCCACTTTACTTACTACAACCAACTGCGCATGCGCAGATTGACGCGGCTTGCATATAAAACCACGCCATTCTGACTCTACCCCACACAAGCTTCACTTTGACACCTTCCACGACCCATTCGGACCATAGCGGTGCATCTCTACCCCAAACACACACCCACATACCCCCCAAAATGCCTGCTTTCTATACTACGGGCCAGACTGCGCATGCTCAGAATATTATCCGTGTTCCGTATTTTTTCAGGAAAATTTTTACATACACCCACCCTGGAACTAGGGGGAGATAACTCTATTGATAGGCAGGCCCCGTTAAGCCCGGCGACTTATATACCCCCCATACCCCATATAGGCATTTTCCAGGATTTTCGCTAAAGTCCGTGTTCCGGTTTTGTTTTTTTCAGGAAAATTTTTACATGCACCCACCCATGACTGGATGCCCCTTCACATAGGCTTCACTTTGATACCTCATTCGACTCCATTGGTCCATTAGTGGCTCCCCTAGATCCCAAAACGTCTATTTCCATACCCTTTTCCCACAATTCCCTGTCTGCGCATGCGCAGAATGGTGACAACGCTCGAGCCACTAGTCCAGTCAGATATCCCCGCACATAGGCTTCACATGGATACCTCATATGACCCCATTGGACCATTAGTAGCTCCCCTAGCTCCAAAACGTATATTTTCATACCCTTGGGCCAGCGCGCATGCGCAGAATGCCGATATGTCAACCCCACACCCAGCCCATCAGATGCCCCTTCACGAATGCTTCACTTTGATATCTCACTCCACCCAATCGGACCATGCAGCGTATTTCCAGTCTAGGGACTACTTTTTCTCCGCGGAAGCTTTTTTCCCCGACCGCATCACCGCAGACATGACCGCATCACCGCGGAGGAATAATCGTGATGACGTCATTAGTTTATGTGTACTTTCCGGATGTTGAAAAGTTCCCACCAAGAGCTCTGCCACATACCCCACCCGTAGAGAGCCTCACAAAGTTCCCCCTTAAATTTTACCCGGGGGGAACAAATAAGTAGGTCAACAATAAGGAATTTCAGTTTTATATACTACTTATATTTTTATCAGTTTGGGTGGGCCGGGGTGGGGGTGGGGGGGTCTTTCACTCCTCCTAAGTTTCCACCCAGGTGCAAACGACCGGGGTGAAAAGGTTTTCGCCTAGGCGCAAACGTTATCACCCTGGTGGAAACCTGTTTTAACCCAGGTGAAATCCTGTTTTCACCCAGGTGAAAATCTTCTAACCCCGGGGAAAACGTTTCCACCCAGGTGAAAACCTTTTCACCCAGGTGAATGGAAAGTTTTTATCAGTTTTTAAGGAAATTCCTTGACATGGTAAGGAATATTCCTTAGTTATGTTGAGGAATATTCCGCCAGTGTAACAGTCGTGGAATATTCCTTAAATTTTTTATATTTTTTCTCTGTGTACCTGAAGCGGTGTGTATAAAAGCTGACATCCACATATACCTGTCCACAATCGGACCCGTGTCATCCTTAGCTCCTGCCGATAGTCTGCGATATTTGGCCAACAATATAGACAAGTATACGAAGCCGGGAAACTTCAGCAAGAGAAACGTTCCATACGTTAAAAATCCGTTGTTTTGATCATTGAAATTGAAAATATTTATTATGAGTTTTATCTTTGATTGTTTGAGCGAGATACTATTCTTTTTTGGTATAACATAGAAATGCGAGAAGTGAGTCCTTGTGACCCACAATTAATATATTTTGTAGACTTCATATATGGTTAATATGTATACATTACCGGTAGTTCAACCTAAGGCGCTCGCAAACTAATGGTGTATTCGTGACAAACACCGGGTATATTTGCCTATTCCATCCAAGATTGAATAAGGGTGGCCCATAGGGGACATCAATATTTTGTTTTACATTTTTTTATTACATTTTCTGCATTTATTGGGGATATTCTTGATTTTCGCCTATTTTCTACAATCAGATTTTAGTTGATCACATGTTTTCTTTACATTTTTGTCATTTCTAGTAACGTCGTCATAAATGCCTTTATCGTTTTTTTTTCCAACGAAAACCAAACAAAACTCTTGGAAACGTTTACACAGTTTAAACCGCAGAGTAAATATTTAAACCGTCGAGTTTGCTGATTGTCCGAGGATACGTGTTTGTTTTTATTTATATAATGTTCTCACCGCTTACATTCATATCATATTCACCAGCTTCTTTAACTTATATTCGTATATATAATCTAATTGTTTACTACAGGGATAGAAGAAGCCCTCTGGGGTTTTATTCCAGCCAAATGCATTTTACAACTATAAATTGTACAATAAACTTTACACTGCTGATTGCTAGCTTTACTTCGCGGTTTAAAGGTTTCCGCCGTTATTAAGAATGTGAGAAATCTGAAGAAATTCTGTGTTAACCTTATTTGACCTGGGATGTTTAGGACCTGTCCAGGCCTGGGGGAGGGCGAATTTGCCCCTCCCCCCTACCCTAACTATTTTTCTTATCCCTTGAGGTAAAGGGACTGAAACTTACCACACTATATCTTTCCGTCAACTTGTACAATAAAATGTAAAAAGAAATCCTAGATGACCGCTTTGATGACGTCACAGTGACGTCACTTTCAAAAAATACGTTTCTTGGTCGATTTTTTTATCAAATTTTGCGAATATTTTATTCATGGAATTTTTCCAAAAAACATGCATGATAAATTACCCGTGATTTTACCCGTGATTCTCTGCTCTGGAGGTTATGCAAATAGGCTCCAAATGACCCCAATATGATAAACTACAAATTAACGGAGTGTCAGCTCTCAATTTTTTGTCGTTCCGGAGATTGCGCAGAAAGTTTGGGGGGGGGGGGGAGCCAATGTCCCTCTTTCAGGCCTGGTAGGGGTAAACAAGGAATTGTTTGCATAAAATAGTCCAAGATATATAGAAAACATGCAAATGGGACCCACGGAATATGCCGTTAAAAGAATGCAAGTAGTGACCTAATTACCCCCACTGAATGGCAGCTTCCACACCTTTATAGAACAATTACATATCGCGACTTGCATTCGTGGACACAGAAGAACGTGTTATTTCTCGTGTTGACTTGTTGTAACGTATGCTCGTCAATATGTTGTATTCTTCTTTGTAGTGAACAAGCTCCCACTGGACAAGCAAAGAGGCGCACAAGCACGAGGAAAAGCCCGTAGGTGTGATGCAGTCTTGCCTGGCTATTTCTTAGCATAAATTTCAAGATTTTCTGTTAAAATTATCTTGTTTTTTCAATTCATTTTCGTCCTCACCTTCTGGGTAGGAGGGAGAGACAGAGAGGCGGGGGGGGGGGCTGTTAGGGCGTTACTGACATACTTACAACTGGTGACGTCAACAGGTCACTTTCGACTGACCTTTGTGAGGTCACTCCCGGTTCCGGTCACGTGATCGGAAGTGCACAATAGTGGAAATGCGCACAATAGCGGAAATCATGCGTAGGGTTAAAGGTCACTTTATGTCACATGACCGGAACCGGAAGTGACTTCACAAAGGTCAGACGGAAATGATCTGTTGGCGCCACCTGTCAATAGGTCAATAACGCCGTAACTCCCTTTCTATACTACTCTCTGGTAAACATGTTCACGTGTAAACTGGATGGAAAATCGGAAGTGATAATCGAGGCGGACACTGGGCTCCAGGTTAGGACTTTCGTCTCCTGGAAGCCAGAGTCCCAGGGCATCCAAATCCAGACCTGAATGCCCGACGGACAATTAAATCCAGATCTTAGTATCTTGGGACACTTACGTCTGGACGCGAGTGTCCCCCGGACACTGAATGCATCGGGCCACCGTTTCCGTCACACCGGTACAGTTGTATATATTTAATGGTTAAAAAAACAGGAGGTTATACGTAAATGATGTATTAACTCATCATCCCTTTTAATATAAGTTAGCTTGGAGCCTTCCAGTAATTCAAAGCATGAAAACGACAGGTATAGGTATTTGTATACTGGACATATCATAATCATGACAACATACTCAGAGTAAATGTGTTTGTTTCTAACTGTAATAAAGTATGAGCATGAACCATGCAAAGCACAGAGAACCCCTTGGACTTGGCGGTATTTGAATACGGCCCTGGTAGATGAAGATGATGAACACAAGCAATTAGGGACCAGGCAAAAATTATCAGGAGGACGGGACCGGTTAATTTAGGGCAGGGACCAACATTTTTTTAACGGCTTCTCTGGATGGGACAATACTTTTTTGTCGCATTGATGAGCGAGACCAAAGTTTGTTTTCGTCGAGGTTCACAGGAACAAAAATATGACGATTTGACCAGCCAGAGCCCCAGTAGCACAAAATTGAGTATATTTGAACACATACCCAAACCAATGAAAACACATATCTTATTGGATATATATGCAAACAAGATAAATAGCATCCTCATTCTCAGGCTATTATTATTATTATATATATTTTTTTAACTCAATTTTAATGTCTCATGAACACAAATATAGATAATTTGATTTAAGTAAAGTGTGCTCCTTGAATGTGATATTGATTATTTTGCATGTATATTGAATAATCAAGGGTGAACATCAACAACAACACAATTACACTCCCAAGTCAGTTTGTGTATGGTGATGAGGGGGATTAACAGTGGACCCAATGAATATTTAAGTTAATTTCAAGAGTTGTCGCCCCTGGTGTGAGTATAGAGGCAGATTAGTCTCCCTTGATGTGACTTTTCATAAGTTATCTCCCTGGTTTGTACATGTGCTGTTTGTGAATCCAGAAATTATATAAACACTGCTAAACCGTTTGTATTCATCTTCTTTGTGTAAAAGATCGTCGGGTAAGGTTCATTGTAATGTGGTACACGTGCGTAATTGTGTCATTATCATCGGAGATCGGCCCGTTATCGTAAATGTATCAGTGTCGAAAACTGGTCCATTCTCAATACAGTCTTTTAAAACTGTATTTCAGGTCACAAACCACTAAATATTTGCCTTACTTATTATGTAGTAAATGAGCTGGGCACATCTGACCAAAACTATATTCCCTAATATTCACGGCCACTATTGACATACCACACCGAATAGCCTGGCTTTTCCTCTAAAAAATATGGCAAAATCAGCATACATTCCCCATCATTTTTCTAAATGACAGCTCCTGGAATGAGGACATGGCGTCTAATGCCATGGCAACCAGGGTTAAAGGTTTGGGAGAGGGAGGGGGGGGGGGGTTATTAACCTGTTACAATGGTTCTTCTGGGAATGAATTATAAAATATAGCACAAACCATTTCACTGCCACTTACATGTAGTATAACAGCCACCCAGTAAATTCAATGGAGGTTTGTTACCTTCAAGAATGTGTGCTTTTTTCATTGGCTTTTGCTGACAATGCCTAAAGGCTTTTGATTCTGTGATTATACTCTTTAAGGATAAGGGGGGAGTTCCAGTTTTCAATACACCCACTGACGAAACCCTCACAGACAAAACCCTCAAAAAAATAAAATAATAATAACAATAAAAAAAAATAAAAATAAAAAAATTCACACAAAACTCCCACCTTGTATAAAAAAATATATTTTGTATAAATTTGTTATCAACAATCAACATTTACGATTTTGATTTAATTTTTTTTTTATTAGAGACCGAGCAAAAATTACCTGGGCGTTGATGTATTTTAGATAAGTACTGGTACTTTTGGCTGTTGATTCATTGTTCCGATTCCGATTATTAAATGTCAAATTGCAACGGGACATCAACTTATTCTGGTGACTTGTTGCACGTGACACATAGTTTTTTTACTGTAAAGGTGGGGGTATATACATGTACATTATCATTGACAGATTACTAAGACAAAACCCTCAAAATTTGAACAAAAATTAATATTTCATCTCCTAAATAGCACAGGTACATCCTCTAATCATAAGAAACATGTTTACCAAGATTCATAATCATCCAATAACAGCTGACAACTGCAGCAAACTTTCTAAGTACAGATGTACATGTGCACCTCAGCTAAACGCAAAACTTAACATTGGAGTACCCCAGGTGGAATACCCGCCCCCGCCCCCCCTCCAATATTTTTTTATATTTTTTTAAATATTGTTTTCTAAATTTTCTAGATTTTTTTTGAATTCGCTAAACCAAAATCCTTATCATTTCCAGGCCGGGGACACCGACACCGACATCCTCTTTTTCCCTCACAACACCTCCCCCTTATAAAGATAACAAAATTGCCCCCCTCCCCCCATCAAGTTGAAGTTGGCAAAAAAGTAAGCACCCCCCTGATTGGACCAGTAAAAAAAGTACGCACCGCCCTCCCGAACCACAAGAAAAACTTCTTGCCCCCCCCCTCTGAATTGCACCGCCCCCCCCCCCTCCGATAAATTTTGAACAGTCCCTAACGTATTGTAATCGATCGATTTTACAATTAAAATTGTGTTATTTGGGTAGACATGAACGAAATCAAGGGCGAATTTCGATGTTATTTGAAATGGAAATATTCTGTGCGAGCAGAAACTCCGTGTTCGACCAGGGCGATCAAAGAGAACCAGGGCGTTAGCCCTGTCTTGACAAGCACGATCACACGACACACGATCGGCCTTGCTTTTCTGTCTAATGGCATGGAACGTGTCCGTTCGGCATGGATTTCATTTATTTGGGAGACTAATCTAATACAATTCATGAAATCTACTGGTTTCCATCAACACTAAAGTGTATAATACCAGACTGTAAGCTATTCGCTGGCAATTTTTAGCGGGTGCGATTTGTTGGCAGCAAAGTAGTCGATGTGTGACGTCAGAGTGAAGAAATTTCAATGTTTCAGTGTGCCTTAAGTCAAGAAGCCCCACAAAATCTGAATTATCTTAATGTTTTCACACATCTAAAATAGACCAGTATCACAAAATTATATAATGAAAGAAAATCCACTGTTTCTTGACGAATGCCATAAATATTTCATCTCGTAGTGTAAGCAACTGGCGCCAATTTTCCCATCCCAAAAGAGATGAAATATTTATGGTATTCGTCAACAAACACTTGATATCCTCTATGTTCTTTTTCCTTTAAATATTAGTTTATGTGGGACAAAAGGAAACTAAATATAGGGGTATGTCGTCCAGGGGGAAATATCATGTGTCGGGGGAATTCAGCACCCCTCGCTTGTACGCGTATATCGAATTCGCTAGCACTGGTTGCCTAGAGAAAAATGCCATTGTCATCTGGGCACTGCCTGAAGAATATGATCGCTCTGATCATTTAAGGGCAGAGACGTCACTGGCAATAACATCAACTTTTTCACTTGGCCATCATTTCTATTGGATTTGACCTTATTTATATGAACCGTCACGTCTGTACAATGCAATATTTGGTCAAGTGATCATCATATCGTTCTAGCAGTGACCTGGGAATATAGATTTATTAAAATTTAACGTAAATACATAATACATAAATGCCCCTTCAATAAATCTCAGTCAACCATTATTAGGGTTCCAAGCCTATGGTTGACATCCTCCTATTGTTCGTATTCTTATTCTTATTTTTTTCTTTTTTCGCTTTTTGTCACCAGATTTTGTAAATATTGGTTTCTTAAAACCGCTTGACCGGTAAAGGTTAAACTTACATGATGATTTAGACCAATGAGATGTGATGGATATCCACAGAATGGTCAAAATCCCTGGCAGCCATCTTTGATTTTTGCCAAAATCTTAGATGATCTCCTTTGGAACCGCTGAACCGATCAACGCCGTTCTTGGCATACATCATCGATGGATCTAGTTCTTTCAAAATTAGTCATTTTAAGTTGATCTCCAAACAAATATGACCGCCATCGACAAATCAAAATTTCCGTTTGGGTGAGGTTTTCAGAGTTGTCCAACTGTACCGAAAGTTCACACAGAGGAACTGCGTGATGTGTAGATTAACGAGACATGTTTAGTTATTTTATTGATTGATCGCGTTGGCAGCAATATTGGTTTGACCTAGTTGCAAAAAAGTCTTATAAAAATTATATGGAACCGATCGACACGATACTTGGCATATATCATCGATGGGTGGATGTTTCGAAAACCTCCTCATTTAAAGTTGCTCCTTCAACAAATATGGCTGCCATCGACCAATGGAAAAACGTCGGATTTTCAAATTATAGATTTTGATGACAAAAACTGCTTATATATGTATCTTAAACGGCTTTGCAGTCAGGATAGAATGGGCATGAAAGCGCAACTATTATTAATACACCTAAACCATTCATTGCCGCTATATTTTATTCTAATATTACAACTGTTTTACTTTTTTGCAGTTGAATGTTACAGCAGATGTATATATCCCAGGCTACGAGACAATTATTGGTTACCTTTACAGAAATTTAAGGTTGCAACTAGCTAACACAAGCTTACCTTAAGCTAACATGCCTCCAGCAAGCTTGCGCCAGCTTGCGGAAAGCTAGCGCAAGACTGCAGCAAGCTTGTGCCGGCTCGCAGCAAGCTGACACAAGACTGCAGCAAGCTTGTGCAAGCTAACAATATAGGTCTGCCAAGGATTGTGAGCTTGCACCTTGGCATGGCAAGCTAGCGCAAGCCTGCAATATTTTCAGGCAAGCTAGCAAGATTACCATATTTTAGGCAACCAACAGTATATACTGAACTAATTGGCGAGCTTGCGCAAGCTCGCACCAAGGGCAGGAAGTACATACTTATAGCAGATGGTTTTCATTTAATGCCCAGCATGGGACCACTGGTATCCATGGGAACCAGCCCTTTCCAACAAGGGTATAATATCAGATGACCAACATTCAAATTCAGAGTTCAACTGGTCTTCAACAGGTCAAGACACTTTTCAGTTTGGCTCTTTGGTTTTCTTCTCTCCACTGAAACTAGTGTACTTTCCAATGCACATGGTGGATAGTTCTAAGTTCCATGCTTCATTCAGTTACAATGAGTTTAGGAGACCAACATTCAAGCTGACAGAACCATGGAGAAATAGGTTACTTCCAGAGTAGTTTTTGGTGGAAGCTCAGGAAAAGCCAAGTTTTATAGACTGACCTCAGTATACACTTGCAAGTAAAGCAGGTCAAGAAGTTGAAGACAAAAATGTTTAGCTTGCTGCCAAGCTCAAGGTGAGAGAATACTGCCTTAAATCATCAATTAATGTAAATGTATTTATAGTTTTGTTCTGATAATCTGAATGCAGTTTATATTGAAAACAGTATGGATCCAGGATCAAGTATGTGCAGACTGATATATTGTTCACAAGTAACTTATTCAGCCTGTAGGCCTATGTCAGATTATTCATTAATTCATTAATGCAGCAAGAACACATTTGCAAAAAATGCACACATGTACTATACTAATGTTACTAATGTCCACATAATACAAATGGGCCCAGACAGAAAATCTGCCTTGAAAATCTGTTGAAAACTTTTTTTTTATTTTAATTTATCTATTTTCATAGCTAGAATTTACATCCTTGAATGAAATTCCAATCAACAGACTATACATGCATGATACAACCAGGGATACAGAATGAGATCAAAATGCCAGAGAAAATTAAATTAAACTCATGATATTCAGAGCATTGCCAAATTTCTAAAGGTATGCCTTTTTCGGATCAGAATCTTTAATTATTATAGTAAAGATAAACTTTTGTGGTTTGTAGGATAAAAATTAAACATTTTTATATAAAAATTATTTTAAAAATGCTGTTCTGTACTTTAATGTTATGAATCATGGTACATGTAGGCCTACATTCAACTCCAGGCCAGCATGCGAGCTCGCAGGCCTGGAAATGCATTGTTTTGGCGAGCTTGCGCAAGCTAACCACGAGCTTGCGCAAGCCGGCCTCGAGCTAGCGCAAGCTGGCTGAAATGTTATACAAGCTAGCCGCAAGCTTGCACTAGCTCGTAGGTTTTATTAGGTTAGGTAAGCGTCTGCTAGCTTGCAGCTAAGTTGCGCTAGGTTGCAGCTAAGTTGCGCAAGGTTGCGGCAAAGTTGCACTAGGTTGCAGAATCACCAATTGCAAGCTTGCAATGTTTCAAATGTGAGCTAGTGGCAAGCTAGTGGCAAGCTCAAGGCAAGCTAGTGGCCAGCTAACCAAGCTAGCTAACAACAGACATACAATGTGAGCTTGCTGCAACCTTAAATTTCTGTAAGGGTAATATCGCGCGTGTACCGATAAAATGTACATCTGTTTCATCTCCAGACATAAAACATAGACAATTCGATATCCAGCCACGCTCACAAAGATCAGAATCAGAATTAAGTTTTATTTCGCAATTATGCCTGATGGGCTAAAGGCAAATACAAAACAGTTACTACAAGTTACGTCACAGGACAAACAGGGTAACAGTTACAGTAACAACACATGTACCATATAGCTACAAAAAAAAGAAGAAAAATAACAAACAAAACAAAGTACAATAGAACTGATAACCCACACAATCCGTGAAATCCAGTGTGGACAAAACTATCCTTTACCGCTTCCCTGTCTTTACCACCTCCTGTGCCTGACCAGACTCGAGTACAAGAAAGTAATCTTCTTTGTTGGTTTTATCAAAATTTGGTACAGTCGTTTATGCCACGTTAAATAGTTCTTGTCGCTCCACATTAAGGCGCTGGCAGTCCATAAGGAAGTGGATTTCCTTGTCCACCACCTCACACTGTAAACAATCTTTTCTCTGGTGGGACACTAGACCTACTATATCTCTGGAGGATACCAGGCCGACTATATCGGTCTGGCTCAGTTTGAAGCTTGTGAGAGCTAATCCTGAATTACGCCAGGGCCCGTCTGTGTTTCATAATTATTATAGACAGAATACTATACTCAGGCGAAAGACAAGTTTCAAAACGGCAGTATTGGTATAATTTGCTGGTACCTGCTCTGGCTTTTTTTCATAGTCCTGCAAAATTCCTTTGTAGATGTTTTTGGGGAAATCTTAAATTACAAGCGTCTAGTCCGTCATTCATAATCCAGCCGTCGTCCATTAGAGAATATCCGCGTCCATAATCCAAAGACCTATTTCATATTCCATATAACAGTATTAGCACCAAATTCAAAAAGACAATCATAGTATACATAAACATAGGCTTGTTTCCTGCAAGAGAGAAGCGGTCAACAGTTTTCAATGATGCCGGCAGGACATCATGATGTTCCAAAAATATCAAATCCGTATCGCTGATCAGTATTCTTAATCCATAATATTCGTTGTAGAGTCGTCATCTAAAGAATGATGTATCTCAGTCACGCTGATTGTGACTGTTCATATGAGTACCATGAGGATCTTGAAGTACATGGGTTCATACGGCCCCTAGCCCCGGGTTAAGCGGAATTAGACACAAGTTACGAAACGTAGCGCCATAGATCTTGCACGCTACGTTCGTATTTTGCTATCAGCATGCGATATGTATCGCCAAATTTGAGAAACTTTGAGTGGAGGCGCTTGGTGGAATAGCCCTGTTTTATAAGTTTCTGCAACAATGTTTTGTGACGTTGGTTAAAATCATCACATTTAACACAGGATCTAGCAAATGCTACTAAGCGAGATATGTATACGCCATATGCAGGTCCCACTGGAATATTACTATCCATCGCTTTAGGGGTACTGCACGACTGGTTTTCCCAAATACGATTACGGTCAACTTCGTTCAGCAAATTCTTCATATGGTCCATGGGCCAAGACCCCAAATCTCACCGATCGGTACCACTCGAGGTGGCAAACTCTAGTAATGTTTTTCGAAGAGGTACATGTATGTAGAAGTTATGCATATGTGATAAGCTTTGCAGATCGGTAGCTTAACGGTAGCAAAACACACTTTCTTAACCCCATCCTGCTCGTATTCCGAATACAAACAGTGGGAGCAGGGGGATGTATTCTCAGATATATCAGTTATTTCTGTAGCTGGAGAGCTGAAACTTCACATACTTTGGGGTCATTGCCTGGTCCTTTGGCACAAGTTAACATACCTTAATATTACCATTGTAATGACGTAATAACATGTGGCAGCATTTCTTGTCGACATTTTGGTTGGTTTTCCAATTGTTTGTTTTTTTTCGATTCTGCTGGCACCATGTAACGCATCAACTTTGGTGAATACTCTTTGAAGAGGTATTTGTATGTAGATATTGGCCCATATGGGATAACACATGCAGATCAGTAGCTTAGTGGTAGTTATGGTACACTTTCTGAACCCTCTCCCCATCACATTCTGAACCCAAATTTGGGGGGGTGGAGTAGGATTTCTTGGCTATTTTAATTATAATTGTTAGAGAGCTACAACATTTTACCCCCTGCATATGATGTATTCGCCTACCGAAACAAGTTAACGGGGTTTGAAATGATCATTTTATGACGTCAAAGTGACGTCATAACATGGACAATAATTATTTCTAAAAAATTTCATTACTTTCAATATGTTTTTTCAATTTTGCTGGTAAATCTTGACGTAACAGTTTCGGTTCATATTTTGTAAAGGGTATTTGCATGTAGCTGCTATCCATGTGTGACAGCCATTGTATATCGGTAGTTTATGGGTTGTTATAGTACATTTTCCGGACCCTACCTCTTTCTATATTCTCAGCCCAAGTTTGCATGCAGGGTATATATTTCCATTATGGTTAGATAGCTGAAAAGTACCAACCTGTACCTCCATGCACATTTTTTATTGAAACATCTATTGGAACCTTCATCTGATGCTGTGATGACCTCACCGTGACTGAATAATAATGATAATAATTTTGGGGTTATTTTATTTTCCCATTTTTACTTGGACCAAATGAAGTGGTAAATCCTGTTATGTTTCTTTGAAGAGCGTAAGCGGCCAAACAGTGGCCGTATGGAAGACGTGGACAAGGACAATTAAGGAAATATTCCGAGATATTGCAATATTTCCTTTCATTATGATCTTGAATACCAAACTTCCTTCCTATCCGTATCTTTCAACCAAATTTTGTTCTTCTGTCATTATTGGTATGAATCTGACGAAATGGAATTTCCCGCTTAATCTGTCATATTCGGCGAGCAGAATTTAGATATCTGCCATCTTTTTATAATTGCAATTAATTGATGAGTAAAAATACCTTCTCAATTTACAAATTGTCATCCTCTATGATGAAGTAATATTGGCCATCTTAGAATTTGCATCGTTTCTGAGATGGTACCCTTTCTTGCCAACTTGGTCACCGACTGTTTGCTAGGTTGGTCAACGTGGTATCTCAGCAAAATTTGTTCTTATGTCATGCAAACGTGTTGAACGGATTATGCACTCAGTGGTGCCAACTGCAAATTTGTTTCATAGCTAGAGATGGTCATATGTGTGTTAGATATCTGTATTTGAAATACGATGTTGGCTTCTTAAAATGCATAAACATTGCCCTGCTAAAGATTTTCAGAAGATTTTGTTTCCACTATTGCGTCCGGGCATTATCCCGTGAAAGCTGCTGCCTGCTGGAAACTGCATAAAGTCATGCCCAATTGCCTCTTTCTGAGATTGCAAAAGATAGAAATGCAGAATATCCATTACCATCAATAACGTGTAAGAGAATTCACATCGTCTCAAAGCACACATGAGGAATCTGATGGTGGCAAGATAGTCAGGAAAGCAACAAGGTGATACTTTGGTGACTTCAGCCCCGCTACCAGGCCATTCCCTCCCCCTATCTCTTCTACTGTCGGAAGACCTGGCAAACGGCTTTCTCAAACGTAAATAATTCATTGATGACGTCGCCTACTCTGTCAGCCAATCAAGTGATTCGGTTTGCTTTGATCTTTGGTCAGAATGCTAGCGTGTGTCATTCGAAATCTCAGTCATACAGGAGCGCCACAAGAGTGTTAAGGTAGACCATGGTATTCGCGATGATGATTCGCACCTGAATGTATAACTTTAGTCCGAATGAAAACGAATATGTTAAAAGGGAATCAATCGGATTGATGCCGATACTCGATAGTGAATTTCTGAAAACCTGAAACTGGACTAACAAGCTGTGACCATACTCGACTGGGATGGTTACTGAAATGGAGTATCATATATCCTGCTAACATCTCTGCTGGAACATGAAAACTGTCAGCGTTGATGCAGAGACGGATAGTTCGGTAACAATGTTCAGAAATTATTTCACTTCTACTCAAACTAACTGCCCATATGCCATTATGATGCAATGATTTGCCTTAAAATTAGGCACATGGATGACCAGGCAGTTTTGAAAATATTGTTCAGAAGTTGAATGAAGCTAAATCCTTCGAAATGGAGTCTGTGACAGGTTTAGCTTCTCAGATAATGGGATTTCCCGACTCTCTATACCACAATCCCTCATCAGGACCTTATTGACCGTCTAAGTTCATTAATAATATAAAGCATTCTTTAGCTCTACTACATACAAGAGATACCATTCATGGGATGTTTCTTCGTTTATAGAGTTGCTTAAATTTCTCACTAAAAATAACTATGTGAAATTTGGCAACACAATATATCAGCAGCATATAGGTATTTCAATGGGTACTAATTGTGCACCCCTGTTGGCTGACCTGTATCTGTTCTCTTATGAATATGACCATATGCAGGCGCTTTCAAAAACCGATCCATTCAAAGCCCGTTCCTTATCATTCACCAAACGCTATATAGACGATCTTCTCGCTGTGGATAATCGCTATATAAAAGACGCAGTGAAGGATATATATCCACCTTCACTGGATTTGAAGGAAACTACAGATAGCCCTACAGGCACATCATATTTAGATCTATATCTCTATAAAAATGAAGCGGGCATTCTCTCTCCTTGACATTATGACAAAAGAGATAATTACAATTTCGACATCGTAAACTATCCCTTTCTGGATAGTAATATTCCAGTGGGACCTGCATATGGCGTATACATATCTCGCCTAGTAGAATTTGTTGCAGAAACTTATAAAACAGGGCTATTCCAACAAGCGCCTCTACTCAAAGTTTCTCAAATTTGGCGATACATATCGCATGCTGATAACAAAATACGAGAGTAACGTGCAAGATCTATGGCGTTACGTTTCGTAACTTGTCTAATTCCGCTTAACCCGAGACTAGGGGCCGTATGAACCCATGTACTTCAAGATCCTCGCGGTGTTCATATGAAAAGTCACAATCAAAGCGTGACTGAGATTCTCTAGATGACGACTTTACAACGATTATTATGGATGAAGTATACTGATCAGCGATACGGATTTTATATTTTTGGAACATCATGATGTCTTGTCGGCATCATCAACTGTTGACCGCTTCTCTCTTGCAGGAAACTAGCCTATGTTTATGTATACTATGATTGTCCTTTTGAATTTGGTGCTAATAGTTTGATATGGAATATGGAATAGGTCTTTGGATTATGGACGCGGATATTCTTTAATGAACAACGGCTGAATTATGGATGACTGACTAGATGCTTGTAATTTGGAATTGACACCCAGCAAGCATGATACCTGTTGCACAGGAAATGTACTCCTTGTCGAGTAGAAATTGTCAACACAAAATAGCAAAACTAGATCGACAGTACATTTTTACGCAACACAACCATGAGTTAAATTTGCCTCGCTCTCCCATCGTTTGGCGTGTTTTGGCATCGAACAACGTACAATTATTGAATCGATGGGATATTATCATTTTAATATAACTGTCCTCTTTCACCCCGAAATGGTGAATAACTCCTCTAGCTCACACATAGTTATAATGAAAGAGATAAAAGATATTTATATATGTGTTACTCTGGCGTGATACGATGATGTAATTAAACGTCTTATCATTTTGTTTAGCATTTTATAAAGCATAGGACTGAAATGTATAGGGTATAATCGTTTAGCTCTTTAGACATAGATTTAAAGAAAATATCTGGTGGGCTATACCCTGTCACCCTCAACGTTTGGCCTAGAGTAAGGATAAGGCCAGGTTTCATAAAACGAGCTATAATTACCCTTAAGCTACGTATCTTCAAAGGTTATAACCTATGGGTAACAACTACATAATGATACCACTTTCGGAAACATTGATGGAATTTGCTACCTCAAATGGTACCAGCTAAATAGGAAGTATCTATTGAAAATAGACTTAAAGGCCGGCAAAAACTGATTTTCCGTTTTATGGCGTCATAGTCACGTCATCAAGGGATTTTCTTGATTTTTGTTTAATGATTTCTATAAAGAAGGGCCTAAATATAGTGTGTGGAAAATTTCAGCCCTCTACCAGCAAGAATGATAAAAATATTCGAGGAGCCATAACCCCCCCCCCCCCACCCATATTTGGGGTCAGAATGGGGGAGGGGTAGGGTTCCGAAAGTATGCCATAGCTACCCATAAGTTGTCAATCTGCAACTGATATCACGTATTGTGAACTATGGAATTTCTTAGCCAACATACAATTGCATAAAGTTCGACTTTTAATTTACCAATTTTATATAATCTGTATGCATGCAACCTTAAATATATTGTGATGTGTTTGACAAAACTATTTCCGAAATTCTATTTCATGACCCTTTAGGTCAGTTATTGTGAACATCTGCGAACACAACTATTTGTGAGAAACAGTTATGTAATTTCAATTCATACAGGATAATATATAGAATGCTTGTGTAACTGTACTGAATCCTCCTGGATTTGACCGGGTGTGTTTGGATAATGCGACAGATAGCTGAGAAGCTTGTCTAAACAGCACCGAAGGTCTAAGGATTTAGTTTTGGGTTAACTTGAACCTGTAATGTTATAGCATTGTATAAAAAGGGATGACCGGCACATACAGACAGACTAATTCACCAACATGTCTCCGACGATAGATGTACTATCTCCAGTTTTGAAAATGACCAGTTACAAAATGGCCTCATGTTAATGAAGTTGTGTTGGTCTGCGTGCCAAATGCTGCCGATCATTCCTAAGTTAGGTGGAATGAATTTACAATAAATCGGCTTAATATTCATGGACTCCGTCGTTAATTGTTGTATCCTGTCTCGTTTAAAGAGGCTATCAAGTCTTCGAGAAATCTCGTAAGCCGAAACTGGAATCTATTATCTGCACGGGTTTTATGGAGACCATCACCCGAGTCTACAGGCGACTTTGCGTTACAACATCTTAAGATCGCGCACAAGCCCTTGTCGTCTTGAATTACAAGCGTCTAGTCCGTCATCCATAATTCAGCCGTCGTCCATTAGAGAATATCCGCGTCCATAATCCAAAGACCTATTCCATATTCCATGTAACAGTATTAGCACCAAATTCAAAACGACAATCATAGTATACATAAACATAGGCTTGTTTCCTGCAAGAGAGAAGCGGTCAACAGTTTTCAATGATGCCGGCAAGACATCATGACGTTCCAAAAATATCAAATCCGTATCGCTGATCAGTATTCTTAATCCATAATTCGTTGGAAAGTCGTCATCTAAAGAATGATGTATCTCAGCCACGCTTTGATTGGGACTGTTCATATGAGTACCATGAGGATCTTGAAGTACATGGGTTCATACGGCCCCTAGCCCCGGATTAAGCGGAATCAGACACAAGTTACGAAACGTAGCGCCATAGATCTTGCACGCTACGTTCGTATTTGTTTATCAGCATGCGATATGTATTGCCAAATTTGAGAAACTTTGAGTGGAGGCGTTTGGTGGAATATCCCTGTTTTATAAGTTTCTGTAACAATGTTTTGTGACGTTGATTAAAATCGTCACATTTAACACAGGAACTAGCAAATGCTACTAAGCGAGATATGTATACGCCATATGCAGGTCCCACTGGAATATTATTGTTCAGAAAGGGATAGTTTACGATGTCGAAATTGTAATCATCTCTTTTGTCATAAAGTCGACGAGAGAGAATGCCCGCTTCATTTTCATAGAGATATAGATCTAAATATGATGTGCCTGTAGGGCTGTCTGTAGTTTCCTTCAAATCCAGTAAAGGTGGGTATATATCCCTCACTGCGTCATTTATATAGCGATTATCCACAGCGAGAAGATCATCTATATAGCGTTTGGTGAATGAGAAGGAACGGGCTTTGAATGGATCGGTTTTTGAAAGCGCATGCATATAGTCATATTCATAAGAGAACAGATACAGGTCAGCCAACAGGGGTGCACAATTAGTACCCATTGGAATACCTATATGCTGCTGATATATTGTGTTGCCAAATTTCACATAAATATTTTTAATGAGAAATTCAAGCAACTCTATAAACAAAGAAACATCCCATGAATGACATCTCTTGTATGTAATAGAGCTAAAGAATGCTTTATGTTCCGACATTAATATATCTACGATCAGTTTTCTTGAACATAGATACTATTAATGAACTTAGACGGTCAATAAGGTCCTGATGAGGCATTGTAGTATTGAGAGTCGAGAAATCCCATGTGGATACATGTCTGTACGGTATATGACCTTTAGCATCAAGTTCTTCCGTAAGACATTTTGAGTTTTTCAATATCCACATACATTCAACGCCAGGGTTCTTAGAAATACCTTTCCCAAAATGCTTTTACCTCCTGAAGGGCCCTCGTCAATTGGGTTGAAAGAAGCTTGGTGGTGCAGCTTCTAGAACCACCTATGAATCTAGCTTTGTATGGTGATTTATGCATTTTGGGAGTCCAGTATAGTTTTGGTATGTCGTTATGATTGGTTGGAAGACAAATACCTCTTTCCCTGAGAAACTGTTTGTGATTGTTAAATAAATCTTCCCGAGGCAGTTTGGGAGTAAGTAGACGTATTTGATGAAGATATGTCTACACTCAATTCTTTAACCAGCACCTGGTAATAGTAATATTTACATATGAATATTATATTATTCGGAGCTTTGTCTGCTGGGACTATGACGAATTTAGTCTGGAGATTTGCTAGAACTTCTTGCGAATTGAGGTTTCTCAGTACTTGTTTTGCTTGGGGAAGAGTACTTCTGTCAATATGACGGATTGTTTCAACGACCTTGCACTTGGTGAGGTCCAGCCAATCAGCGAGTACTGTAGGTTCAACTTTTTCTCGCTTAGACCAATCCATGACGTACTGTTACAATGCAGATACGACTATCTACTGTTCGGCCTTCAGATTATATAATGGCGAGTTTGCTCCAGGATAAAGGAAATTTTTTTTTTGGATACAAAACTACAACTACAAGAACATGAGACGACAGCTTCAGACGATGGACCAAGAACACTGACAGTACTAAATTTTGGACAAAATAGCTGAGCCAGTAAAAGTGCATGAGCTCCAGGCCATAGCTCAAGGGATCACAAAACCTGTGGACAATCTGCGGACTGATATTCAGGCCAAGGACAATCGTCAATTGCAGAGAGAACAGGTAAAGGACCACATTTCTTCTATTCAAAAGTGTGATGGATTGTCTCCAGGTGAGGTGAGATAGTGGCTGGGTGATTGCACCGTGGCACTTCAGGCCTTACAAAGCGTCAGAAGGGGGCCAGCTCAAATAGCGGCATGGACCTCTCTCGGATCACTCCGTAGAGAGATTGAACACTTCATCAGTAGCAAAAATAGAGAAACTACAACGTGGGGTGACATACGTACTCACGTGACAAATCAATTTGTATCCGATCATGGAGATGAGCGATTAAAAGATGAGCTCGACACTACTGTACAGAAACCCATTGAAGCAATCAGTGCTTTTAATCGACGGTTTAAGGAACTTGCCAGGCGAGCTTACCCTACTGTATCGGATGATGCTAAACGGTTAATGTTACGAGCATACGTCCGTTCCCTTTTCGACAAAACACTGGCGAGGAAAATAGTAATGACAAGACATGCTACAGATTCGGACGAGGCAATGAAGTACATCGATGACGGCCAGTGCAGAACTGTTGGCGACCATGAATGCGACTACGGAACATGAACCTATGGAAGTCGGGTCGTCATAAAATACTGAAAATGAGGCACAAGGCGCTAGCAACCGCGCACGTCAGGAAGAGTGTACAGAGTCTTGCAATCGCGGCAAAGATTCGGCGTTTGCGGGATGCAGTCACCCTCCAGGTGAATGCACCGCCCCATCATACACAGATTGCGCAGGCGCGTGTACAATTCCATCAGCGCTGAAGAAATGGTAACCAGGGACAACGTCAGCGGGTTTAAGGTGTGCAAATGGACAGGCGTGAATGTCCTCAGTGTGACAATAGGCCAGTGTGTTTCCGGTGCGGTCAGCCAAATCACATTCAGGCCAACTGTAGAACCTACCTACCACGAAGACCACGTGCTGTTCGCGGGCGCAGGAATATCCAAATGCACGTGTCCCATGACAACCCTCAGAGGCAAGTAAGCTTTCGAAACGATTTCATTCAGAATCAATCCGGAAACAGATGAGGGCCAAGGCTGCCAATGTCACGAGCAGGTTCTCGGCATCTACAAGGCAGAACAGTGACAGCTCTCGTTGACTTTATTAAGAAAAGATGTGTGGCAACGGTTGTCAGCATGTGGCCCTTTGCGAAAAGATGGTACTATATACGCCATCAATGAAACGCCATTGAAGGTTCTTGGACCGACTGAGGTGAAGTTTGAAGATGCTAGTCCTGTTCCAGTTACTGTTGTACCAGAGATGTTGCATCAGTGTGGTTCCAACGCGCTCGGTCTTGGGTGTGCACGTCATGACTATGAAACAGCCAGAATGCGGTGGTTTGACAAAACTTACCACTTAGAAACAGTGCGATTTGGCATGGGGGTTGACTCCTCCACGGTTAAAGAGACTACGGGTCATAAATCAACTGACTGTGTACTTTAGAAATACAATGACCTCTTTGACATTGCCAAGAAACCTGGAGCAGGAAGACACCCCCCGGTCAAGTGTACTATATCTACCGGAGATCATCCATCGATCAAACAACGGGCCTATAGACTGCCACTGAAGAAACAACATGTTGTGAAGGAACAGATCGAAGAGATGTTGGACGCAGGTGTGATACGACCTTCAACCTCACCCCGGGCTTCACCAATGACCCAGGTACCAAAGAAAGACGGTAACATAAGATTTTGCATTTACTATGGTAGGCTGAACTCCATTGTACGTAAAGATAGCTATCCTTTACCATTGATTTCTGACATTTTTGATTCTCTAAGTGGTAATAGCATTTTCTCAACTCTTGACCTCAAAAGTGTTTATTGGCGAATACACATGGCTGAAAAAAATATGGAGAAAACGGCTTTTATTTGTTCAGAAGGTCTGTGAGAGGGTCAGTCATGCCATTCGCGTTCTGTAATTCGGGGGCAGTTTCCAGAGGGCGATGAATGACGTTTTCAGAGATTATGTGGGCAAATTTGTGTTTGTTTATGTAGACTATATTGTCATCCACTCAACAGATGCACAACAGCATGCCTACCATCTGGAACTTGTGTTCAAACGCCTTCAGGAATATAACCTTCAGCTTAAGCGCAAAAAGTGTGTCTTTGCGGCCGATTCAGTCGACCTTCTGGGCTACCATATATCAGCCAATGGTATTTCGTCACAAAGTCAAAAGATAGAAGCTATACGTAGTATGTCACCGCCTACTTCAGTGAGTGAGGTTAGATCTTTGCCTGGCATGACTGGTTGTTATCGGTCGTGTGTACCACAGTATGCCTCTATAGTAGGTGCACTCTTGTCATTGACACGGAAAAATGCGCGTTTTATTGGGGACCTGACCAACAGACAGCTTTTGACAGACTGAAAAGTATATTGTGTTCTGACATAGTTCTAGCCTATCCTGAGCTACAAAGACCATACAAGCTGCACACAGATGCGTTTAGCTACGCAGTAGGTGCTATTTTGGTCCAGCAGGGTGACGATGGTGAAGAAAGGGTTATTCAGTATGTGTCCTCGACATTGAAGGATGGTCAGTTGCAATGGCCAGTCATATTAAAGAAAACTTCTGCAGTTGTGTACGCTTTGCAAAAACTGCGGTCGTATTTGTATGGGGCTGAGTTTATACCGACCACAAACTCTTGAAGTCTTTTTGTAGGTGAGGTCAAGAACACAAAAGTCCAGAGATGGGCTGTGCTTATTGCTGAGTATGGAGGTAAAATAGGTGCCAAAAACATCAGGGCAGATATGCTTTCACGCCTCCGACGACCCCCGGAAGTGGCGACCTTTGACACTGGTGATTACGTCATTTCAGAGTCAGATGATGAGGTACTACCTTACGTGCCACTCGATGCACATGACATCGACGTAGCTGAATTACGTCAACAGCAGGAGAATGAGTATGGAGATTTTCTAAGGAATGTCCCAGATGATTATGCAATACATAATGGGGCACTGTACTCTACTAAACCTCCATCCCCATTGGAAGCAGAATATCCCAGAGTAGTCTTGCCGTCAGCTTTCAGGCAGCGTGTATTGAAACAGGCTCATGAGCGCACTGGTCAACAAGGGTTACACAATACGCTATGTGTAATTCGAGATAGTTTTGTGTGGCGTGGCATGCGCAGAGATGTCACTTCATTCAATGGCACCTGCCCGAGGTGTCAAGTTAATAGACGAGTTCGGACTCGTCCACGGTATACCGAAATGTCACTTGCGCAATACCCTGGACAGATAGTAGGCATGGATTTTATAGGCCCAATGGCTCGCTCTCCTACAGGAAATGTGTACATTTTGGTCATTATGGACCACCATACTGCATGGGCTGAAGAATATGCTAATCCGGCAAAAACTTCTGAATGTGTTGAGGGAAATTCTTTGATGAGTGTTGTACACGCCATTGTATACCTGAGATAGTGATTACCGATTTAGGTAAAGAGCTCAATGCTGGTTCACTTTGAAGAAGGGTACGGCGCATCACGTTGGCCACACCGGTTCTCGTCAGATCACCGAAGTTAAGCAGCGTTGAGCTCGGTCAATACTTGGATGGGTGACCGGGTGCTGTACTGACTGGGCTGATCAGTGTCCAGAATAATAGGAACTGTGGACACTCTCGTGTTCTGGCACATGTAGGCACCGTCGTGATATGACTGAAACAATGTTGAAAACGACGTTAAATCCTACTCACTCACTCACTTTGAAGAAAGTTCAAAGCAGTTGGTATTGAGCACCGTAGAACCATACCGTACCATCCTCAGACCAATGGCAAAACAGAAAGGTTCAACCAGACCTTTAAGAATATAATTCAGAAGTTATTCAATAACCAATCTAGTCGTTGGCAGTCTGAGATGCCAGCGGCACTCATGGCGTACCATAATACTGTACATGTCTCCACCGGTTCGACGCCATTCTTTCGCCATACACGAAAAGTGGTGAATATCGGCCGTTGACCCCCAAATCGTTTGGGATGGGGTGGATCCTCGGCCCATATGCAATCCTGCTGTTGGGACTCAGCGCAGCCTGGTCCAAGCCCCCTCCATAGAACGGCCTCCACAGGGATCACTACCGTTGACTGACGGCTCCGCTCAGCCTGTGGCTCGTCATGGGGACGGGTCCTTCACGATGACACAATTCAGGTGGGTGGCACCCCAGATACTTCAGAGCCAATCGATGTCGACATAGGGGTTCATCCTTGCGAGGGTCCCGAGCTAATGAATGAAGAGATAGAGGACAATGATTCTGATGGGTCGGATCTGAAAGGCGACTGTCTGCCAACCACTCACCGTTACTTTCTGCGCAAGCGCAAACCACCTTCGCCCATCTCCGGTGTTAACTATAATAAGAAACGCCGTACGTACACATTTCGCTTCCAATCATTATAGAGTCAGGATGTGGATCTTTTTGATCATCCTATTTGGCACAGCATGCGCAGAGCCGCGTATAGGAAGCCTTTCAGATGGTGTGCTTTTTTTCCGCGGTCGACCAATATCTCTCGTCAAAGCAGACTAGTCTGTGGTAGTTACTATCACAGCCCCCAGAGATACCTCCAACATTCCTTCAACGTGTAATGGAATTCGAGACGGCCATTAATGCATCTGTACGAGAGGACCAAATTTACCCTGATGATATAGTTAGTTGGTTCTATCGCTTAAGGCATATTCGCCGAACCATTCAGCAAATTACTATGGTTCATTCCGTTGATACTGATGGTAGGCAACGAAGAGGATTACTGGATTTTGTAGACAAAGGGGCCGCCTTTGCCTTTGGACTCACCACGTCACATGAGGACGATGACCTGCGCCAAATAATTCAATCAGCACGAGCAGAAACGAAATCAATTGTTCGCTATTCTAATGAACCAGCCTCACATGTCAGCAAAGCCGTCTATGAAATAGGGGTCAATCGTGATCAACTAAACAGTCTGTCGGCTACTGTTGCTAATATTACTCAATATATTGATATTTTTGTATGTTGATGACGACAATGAAGCTCGGACTGAACGGCAACAACTCATATTGTTACTACGTTTCGGACATGTCGTTGACGCGTTAGAATTGACCTTGCAATCTTTTGCGGAGGCTCAGTTGCACTACCAACACCATGTTGCTTCTTTGGAGTTAGGCCGTTTAACGGAGGATTTGTTTCCACCCTCTCAACTTTTGCGACGGCTCCTACCAGTAGGTGTTCGTCTCATTTTTCCATACAAATGGTATTACCGCAATGTATTGGTGCGTCCAGTTTGGAACAAGTAAACGCTTGCCTACGCGGGCACTCTTCCATTAACTGACGATGGCGCTTACGTTGAATATGGTTTGCAGTCCTGGGCTATGCCTTTAGAAGAGGCTGGACATTATGTACACATTGTCTTTGCGGCGGGTCATATTGGACTGGACACAGAGACTGGATGGTATTTTGTCCCCACCCGATGTGTGGTTCGTTCTCCTCGAGTATGCTATGGTAGTGCGCAAATGCAACAAGAATTATTCCCTGCATTATGAGTGTGTTAACGAATAGTTCTAATACAGCTTGCATGGTGCGATTATTGCAAATTAATTATTCTTCGAGCAAGTTGTTTGAGCTCTCTACTAGTCAGTTTGTGTTGCAAACTTTTGGTGAAGATGTGCCCGTGGCCCGCTGAAGTTCATTCTTTAAATTACGGTGTTTACCTGCTCCATCCCGGTAAGTGTGTTTTTACTGGTGTGGGCTCAAAAGTCTGCTACTCTCTATTCGAATGAATTCTCATTTCTTGCAGATAGGGTTCAAATGCCAAACCTCGCTATTCCCAGACTCTTGAATGTCACCAGAATTATTGCCCGGTTGAATGCCACTTCTTGGCAGGCATTGAGTAAGATAATACATGTTCCCTTACAGCCGTTAGCTGACCTTGACGATATGATAATTGACGTGTCAGTGAATGACATTCTGACATATATTTCTTTTACCATGGTTTTGCTGGGTACCCTTGTCGCGCTTTTGTATATCTTTTGTACACGTTATAATCTGTATAGTTGTTGACATTGACATTGACATTGTTATGCATGACCGGCCACTGGACAGTACTCCGTAGACTGCTCCACGTGACTATGTTTTTCCATCTTTGTATCCCCCTTTGTAATGTTTTTGTTTTTCTTTCTTTTATCAATCTTGCCACTGAGTGTGCGTTTTCTGCCCGGAGACGTACTCTCACAAGTTCTGGTGTATTAGTGGCTGCTGAACTGATCACTCACGCATTTCTTCCCCTCTGCTGTGTTTTTCCTTCTTTTTTTTTGTTTAACTGTTTTGACATGTTCATGTATGTAGCTGCTGTTTTGCATGTAATATGTTTTGTGAATTATTTTGGATTGAGAGCGGAGGTAATGGAAGGATTTTCCAGCAATTGTTTCGACTTTGTGTTACGTTTTAGGCACATTATTTTGACATGTGCACACTTGTCGTGCGACTGGCACGTGTATCACATACCTAGAATATTTTTCATTGACAAATTTTGGTAAATATGTCATTATGACCTTCCGCTATGAACATGGACTATGGTACTTCAACAGTTGTTTACGATATTTGAATGATATTGCGGATAACGTCCTTAGCTATTGATAACGGACTATTCTCTGACCTTTTGATATCATTTTAATGATTTATGCATTTTGTTTTCTATTTTGAGATGAATGAACTCCCTTCCGGTCGTATCATACATCTTTCATTGATGGCAGATGTGTGAAATATGGAATTTCTTAGCCACCATACAATTGCATAAAGTTCGACTTTACATTTACCAATTTTATATAATCTGTATGCATGCAACCTTAAATATATTGTGATGTGTTTGGACAAAACTATTTCCGAAATTCTATTTCATGACCCTTTAGGTCAGTTATTGTGATATTGTGAACATCAGCGAATACAACTATTTGTGAGAACAGTTATGTAATTTCAATTTATACAGGATAATATAGAGAATGCTTGTGTAACTGTACTGAATCCTCCTGGATTTGACCGGGTGTGTTTGGATAATGCGACAGATAGCTGAGCAGCGTGTCTGAACAGCACTGAAGATCTGAGGATTTAGTTTTGAGTTAACTTGACCCTGTAATATTATAGCATTGTATAAAAAGGGATGACCGGCACATACAGACAGGCTAATTCACCAACATGTCTCCGATGATAGATGTACTATCTCCAGTTTTGAAAATGGCCAGTTACAAAATGGTCTGATGTTAATGAAGTTGTGTTGGTCTGCCTGCCAAATGCTGCCGATCATTAAGTTAAGTGGAATGAATTTACAATAAATCGGCTTAATATTCAGCAGACATGGACTCCGTCGTTAATTGTTGTATCCTGTCTCATTTAAAGAGGCTACCAAGTCTTCGAGAAATCTCGTAAGCGAAACTGGAATCTATTATCTGCACGGGCTTTATGGAGACCATCACCCGAGTCTACAGACGACTTTGCGTTACAACATCTTTAAGATCGCGCACAAGCCCTTGTCGTCTTGAAGACCAAACATTCTATAATACACATGTATGTATAACATCTATATAGAAATACCTCTTCAATAAACATGAATCGAATCTGTCATGCCAAGTGGTAGCAGCAGAATTTGAAAAAAAAATCAATTTGAAAATGGACAAAAAAGTGAATAAATTGTTCACTGGGTTATTACGTCACTGTGACGTCACCAAATGATTAACTGGCATGATGTTTGCTTGTTTCAATAGAAAGGTACCTATGTCCATAGTGTGTGAAGTATTAGATCTCTAGAGGGAAGCATAAGAATAATATCCGCGGGACCATACCCCACCCCTCAAGTTTGGATTTGTAACAGGGAAAGCTGTGGGGTTGTAAAGGCGTGGTATACTACCCTTTAGCTACCGATCTGCAACGGTTATCACATATGGATAACATCTAGAGGCATATACCTCTTCAGAAAGCATTATTAGAATTTGCCACCTCGGGTGGTACCAGTTCCGACTCTGGCCCATGGATTAATAACATGACGCTTAATTTGCTTATTTTGATGAGTAAACAGAAAAGTTACAAATATTTTCCTAAAATAAAGCATTTTCTTTAAATTTTGGAGGTAGGGTAACATTTTAAGTTATCGCTCTGACATTAAACCAGATAATCTGATGGGTTGTTTTATAGAAAACAGTAGCCCGATGAGCGGCAAAATTTTGTATGTACTGATCAAGCGATTCGCTTGAGAGGTCGTCCCATTGTGATTGTTTTTCACGGGGATAGAAAAAAGTAAAATACAAGTATTTTGCCTAATTTCGAGTCTCTTTCTTTCACTAAACCATACACATAGCTTGGATAACCGCCAATTTTTGCAACAGTTATATGACATCCAATACCTTTCATTTGAGACATAATTTGTTCATTTTAATAAGACAATATGAAAATTACGAATGTTTTCGTGAATTTGAGGACTTTCTGCTAAATTAATCACATTTTAACGCCCTGAAATCGAATGCACATACTTGTAACCGGTTAGAATATATGCGCATGTGTGCCCTCTAAACATTAGAAAAAGTTTCAGGTATGCAGGGAAAACTGGTAACGGAAAGCTAAACTAAACCACATTTTCACATCTGGCCAACTGACTATACTAGGATTATCTCAGCAATATCCCGACGAAACAACTAAGCAACAACCCTCAGCTAAAATAGCAAACCTCAAATCCGAATTCAATATTCAGCTGCCGTCCATAAAAGAACTTCCGTGTCAATAATGCAAAGACCTATTTCGTAGATAGATAGATAGATAGTTGTTTATTATAATATATATTACCACATATAACATGATAAAAACAGTACAATGCTAAAACAGTTATAAGTGCCACTCTGAAAGGAGTTATGAGAGACGGATATTACCAATATATATAAAACATTACATAAATATGGGTTATACATCAAATAGTTAAGAAATTTTTCCTGCGCTCCAAAACGAGAAAGCAGGCTTTGGCAGAAACAGGTGCCATTTGCGGGTTTCCGAGTACGAAAGGCAACTTTTCCTTATCAGGAAGACCGAGAAAGCTTTTATCACATCCATAAACAAACTGGGCCTCTTGGTACAATTGAAACCTTAAGTCTTTATAAAGTGGGCAATCGCATAAAACGTGTTCCTCATTTTCTATTTTACCAGGACAAACGAAACAAATACGAGACTCTTCCAACAATCCTTCATATCTACCCGTTTCAATTTTTAACGGAGCAACCCCTGACCTAAATTTTGCCATGGCACTTCTATATTTTTTATATAATTTCGTAGTAACATAAGCTTCTGGTGCGTAATGGGTTTTGAACAGGGTGTACGTCCTTAACTTATTCCGAATTCGTCCCCTAATTGAGTCAACTCTTGTAACGGCTTTTTCGCAATCGTTAACATAGATACACATAATACATTCCTTAATACACCTGGCCACATATTGACCTTCGTATGACAGCATCAACTCCGAATGTGTATGAAATAAAGGTAATAAAACACAAGATGGAGAAGCGCTCAACAGTGTTCAATGATGCCGGCAAGGCATGGTGATATTTTTTACTGCTATCCGTAACCATTAGAAGGTTCTTAAGATGGTGTCCGACTGATTCTCGGGTGAGAGGCGGGTAGGGAGTCTAAAAGACATTTAACGCCCGTTGTGAATGTCGAAGTGCTCACAAAACTGAACATTTATGTGAATATATGCAAATATTCGTGGAAGGAATCTCGCCTGTTCTGGACATATTTTCGTTCCGACCATCTGCCTGTCAAGCCTTTCAGTAAAGACAGACGTTCTACTTGATACACGAACTGAATGAAAGCTCGTGTGAAAATATATGTGTAGAACATAAGTTTATATATGATCCTAAAAGCAATAAGAACTTAGGAATGGTAGCAAGGCTACCTGAGAGCTGGTCTGACCATATGAATACAGCACCTGTAACGATTACCATAACATGAAATCATAGTATATTCGCCATTCAATTAGGCAATTAAGACTTAATTACATATTCTCTGAATAAATTATTTTGTAATATCCCCTTCACAATATCCTAAATAACATTCATGCTAAGCTTGGGTACAATCGGTAAAGTATTTATGAATATAGCACCCCTAACATGGAATCTTAGCATATTTGCCATTTAATTAGATAATTTAAGCGAACTAAATATTACTGGAGTGAAGCCATTCTGCAACATTCATCTCAGAACACCACAAATGGTAAGCCTGTTAGGATTAGGCACAGATATAGAGACCCTAATGTTTGCCATAACATGAAATCTTAGCATAATTTGCTATGTAATTAGCCGATTAAGCTAATTAATATTCCCAAAATGTAGCCATTCTGAAAGATCCCCTCAGAACATCCAATATGATATGGAACGCAAGTATGGGCACAATCGGTCAAGTTGTTATGAATACAGCACACCTAATGAATGTGTGAGTGAGTGAATATAATTTAACATCGCTTTCAACACTATTTCAATCATATGACGACGTTTGGTTCTTGTTCCCTTTCACACCCGGAAATCACATGGGTAGGGTCCTATTCCTTCAACACCCGGGACTCCAACGTGTGCCCCAGTTAGTTGCCTCTTACGACAAGCTCACTAAGGACATGAGGCCTATTCTTACCATACCTGGATTATGTACAATGACACCTCAGGTTAATCCCTGGGAGCCTCACGGGGCCACCTAATGCCTCAACAAGAAATCATATCATATTTTCCAGTTACTTAGCTAATTAGGCTAATTAAATATTCACGGAATACAGCCGTTCTGCAACATCCCGCTCACAACATCCCATATGATATGTATGTCTAGTATGGGCACAATCGGGCGAGAATTAATCAATATAACACCCATAACATTCACCTTACGTAACATGAAATTGTAGTATGTTAGCTTAGTTAGTTAATTGAGCTAATTAAATATATCTGAATGCAAAACATCCCCTATTTATAGAGATACCACCCTTAACATTTACCTTGACATCATTGGACGCTGACGACGATAGAGGTATGACATGAGCTCTTTCAGAACGATATAAAAATAACTTTTCTTCGTTGCAGTTATGCTAGCATTGGAGCAAACGCCATTTATTACTCATGGTAATACTAATAATAAAATCAAAACTTAATCATCCCCAATTTTTTAAATAAAATTTAATCAGCTGTTCTAACAAATTTAATCACCGTCTAAAATCATTAAAATCACAAAGAATTATTGGATTATCTGTATGATTTTGGACCTTTCCGTCAACATGTTTACCCAGCGAGTCGCCTTAAAACGGATTTCGTATACTATTTCCGAGTTAAACAAGTAATATACTTACACATTGTGTAAAAGTAATATTTAAATAATACCTTCTGGGGACTGGTGGCTATAGTTCTGTGATAAAGGTGCAATGACTTCAACGAATATTCATTTCAATGGATTTCTGTCAACTCTGTTCAGAGAACTGAATTGCTGCAAAGCGGACATGTAAATTTCGGACAGATGTCAACAAAGTATTCTGTGACGTCATGGGTTGATGTCATAATTTCCATATTTAATGAGCGAAAACTGATAAGGTGTCGAAAATGTAGTCCCTAGTGTTCTGACGTATGATACATCATAATCAAAATGGACCATCCAAGAAATGGTTCGAAACCATGGGCTTTTTTTTCAATTCGCCATAGTCGTAAGTTTACTAGATAAACGTTAGGGTGTTGAAAACAATGACATCGTTGAGCACTCAAAACAACATTTTCCCCTGCTTCAGTCGACATGATCGATAGACTAAAATTTGTTTCGACAGAATGACAATAAATTACGAATTGTCTGAATTCTATTTCCCACAGATCGTTCAACCAGAGTAGCGTTAGTAGAGTCAAGTTGTCCCATGGTGGTTTCAGGCAGCCAGGGAAATGAAGAATCATCAAGAACAAACCGGGCAAAAGAATCCAAATTATTGACAAACAACTCAGGCTAAAAAATTTGCTCGCTAGTTTTCGTTGGGTCTTGGCCTTTCGCGCTGTATACTTTGGAGGCTCGAGTGTTGATGACTTTTGGCCTGACCTAGCAATTTCACATGAATGCTGATTTCTGGCGGCAAATAGCTGAGCAGCGTGTCTGAACAGCACCGAAGATCTGAGGATTTAATTTTGAGTTAAATTGACCCTGTAATATTATAGCATTGTATAAAAAGGGATGACCGGCACATACAGACAGGCTAATTCACCAACATGTCTCCGATGATAGGTGTACTATCTCCAGTTTTGAAAATGGCCAGTTACAAAATGGTCTGATGTTAATGAAGTTGTGTTGGTCTGCCTGCGAAATGCTGCCGATCATTAAGTTAAGTGGAATGAATTTACAATAAATTGGCTTAATATTCAGCAGACATGGACTCGTTAATTGTTGTATCCTGTCTCATTCAAAGAGGCTACCAAGTCTTCGAGAAATCTCGTAAGCCGAAACTGGAATCTATTATCTGCACGGGCTTTATGGAGACTATCACCAGAGTCTACAGACGACTTTGCGTTACAACATCTTAAGATAAGCCCTTGTCGTCTTGGAGACCAAAAATTCTATAATATGTATAACATCTATATAGAAATACCTCATCAATAAACATGAATCGAATCTGTCATGCCAAGTGGTAGCAGCAGAATTTGAAAAAAAAATCAATTTGAAAATGGACAAAAAAGTGAATAAATTGTTCACTGGGTTATTACGTCACTGTGACGTCACCAAATGATTAATTGACATGATCTTTGCTTGTTTCAATAGAAAGCCACCTATGTCTATAGTGTGTGAAGTATTAGTTCTCTAGAGGGAAGCATAAGAATAATATCGCCGGGACCATACCCCACCCCTCAAGTTTGGATTTGTAACAAGGAAAGCTGTGAGGTTGTAAAGGCGTGGTATACTACCCTTTAGCTACCGATCTGCAACGGTTATCACATATGGATAACATCTAGAGACATATACCTCTTCAGAAAGCATTATTAGAATTTGCCACCTCGGGTGGTACCAGTTCCGACTCTGGCCCATGGATTAATAACATGACGCTTAATTTGCTTATTTTGATGAGTAAACAGAAAAGTTACAAATATTTTCCTAAAATGAAGGATTTTCTTTAATTTTGGGGGTAGGGTAACATTTTAAGTTATCGCTCTGACATTAAACCAGATAATCTGATGGGTTGTTTTATAGAAAACAGTATCCCGATGAACGGCAAAAGTTTGTATGTATACTGATCAAGCGATTCGGTTGAGAGGTCGTCCCATTGTGATTGTTTTTCACGGGGATAGAAAAAGTAAAATACAAGTATTTTGCCTAATTTTGAGTCTCTTTCTTTCACTAAACCATACACATCGCTTGGATAACCGCCAATTTTTGCAACAGTTATATGACATCCAATACATGTACCTTTCATTTGAGACATAATGTGTTCATTTTATTAAGACAATATGGAAATTACGAATGTTTTCGTGAATTTGAGGTCTTTCTGCTAAATTAATCACATTTTATCGCCCTGAAATCGAATGCACATACTTGTAAGCTGACAACCGGTTAGAATATATGCGCATGTGTGCTCTCTAAACATTAGAAAAAGTTTCAGGTATGCAGGGAAAACTGGTAGCGAAAAGCTAAACTAAGCCACATTTTCACATCTGGCCAACTGACTATACTAGGATTATCTCAGCAATATCGCGACGAAACAACTAAGCAACACCCTCAGATAAAATAGCAAACCTCAAATCCGAATTCAATATTCAGCTGCCGTCCATAAAAGAACTTCCGTGTCAATAATGCAAAGACCTATTTCGTAGATAGATAGATAGATAGTTGTTTATTATAATATATATTACCACATATAACATGATAAAAACAGTACAATGCTAAAACAGTTATAAGTGCCACTCTGAAAGGAGTTATGAGAGACGGATATTACCAATATATATAAAACATTACATAAATATGGGTTAAACATCAAATAGTTAAGAAATTTTTCCTGCGCTCCAAAACGAGAAAGCAGGCTTTGGCAGAAACAGGTGCCATTTGCGGTTTCCGAGTACGAAAGGCAACTTTTCCTTATCGGGAAGACCGAGAAAGCTTTTATCACATCCATAAACAAACTGGGCCTCTTGGTACAATTGAAACCTTAAGTCTTCATAAAGTGGGCAATCGCATAAAACATGTTCCTCATTTTCTATTTTAGCAGGACAAACGAAACAAATACGAGACTCTTTTTTTTTAACGGAGCAACCCCTGACCTAAATTTTGCCATGGCACTTCTATATTTTTTATATAATTTCGTAGTAACATAAGCTTCTGGTGCGTAATGGGTAATGGTAGGTCCTTAACTTATTCAGACTTCGTCCCCTAATTGAGTCAACTCTTGTAACGGCTTTTCCCCAATTGTTAACATAGATACACATAATACATTCCTTAATACACCTGGCCACATATTGACATTCGTATGACAGCATCAATTCAATAAAAGTAATAAAACACAAGATGGAGAAGCGCTCAACAGTGTTCAATGATGCCGGCAAGGCATGGTGATGTTTTTTACTGCTATCCGTAACCAATGGAAGATGCTTAAGATGGTGTCAGACTGATTCTCGGGTGAGAGGCGGGTAAGGAGTCTAAAAGACATTTAACGCCTGTTGTGCATGTCGAATTGCTCACAAAACTGGACATTTATGTGAATATATGCAAATATTCGTGGAAGGAATCTCGCCTGTCCTGGACATATTTTCGTTCCGACCATCTGCCTGTCAAGCCTTTCAGTAAAGACAGACGTTCCACTTGATACACGAACTAAATGAAAGCTCGTGTGAAACACGGGCAGAGCATTTCCCCAAATATATGTGTAGAACATAAGTTTATATATTATCCTAAAAGCAATAACAACTTAGGAATGGTAGCAAGGCTTCCAGAGAGCTGGTCTGACCATATGAATACAGCACCTGTAACGATTACCATAACATGAAATCATAGTAAATTCGCCATTCAATTAGGCAACTAAGACCTAATTAAATATTCTCTGAATAAATTATTTTGTAATATCCCCTTCACAATATCCTAAATAACATTCATGCTAAACTTGGATACAATCGGTAAAGTATTATGAATATAGCACCCCTAACATGGAATCTTAGCATATTTGCCATTTAATTAGATAATTAAGCGAACTAAATATTACAGGAGTGAAGCCATTCTGCAACATTCATCTCAGAACACCACAAATTGTAAGCCTGTTAGAATTAGGCACAGATATAGAGACCCTAATGTTTGCTATAACATGAAATCTTAGCATAATTTGCTATGTAATTAGCCGATTAAGCTAATTAATATTCCCAAACTGTTGCCATTCTGAAAGATCCCCTCAGGACATCCAATATGATATGGAGCGCAAGTATGGGCACAATCGGTCAAGTTGTTATGAATACAGCACACCTAATGAATGAGTGATTGAATATAATTTAACATCGCTTTCAACATTATTTCAATCATATGACGACGTTTGGTTCTATTCCTTTTCACCCTCGGAAACCACAAGGGTAGGGTCCTATTCCTTCAACACCCGGGACTCCAACGTGTGCCCCAGTTAGTTGCCTCGTACGACAAGCTCACTGAGGACATGAGGCCTATTCTTACCATACCTGGAGTGTGTACAATGACACCTCAGGTTAATCCCCGGGAGCCTCACGGGGCCACCTAATGCCTCAACAAGAAATCATATCCTATTTTCCAGTCAATTGGCTAATTAGGCTAATTAAATATTCACGGAATACAGCCGTTCTGCAACATCCCGCTCACAACATCCCATATGATATGTATGTCTAGTATGGGCACAATCGGGCGAGAATTAATCAATATAACACCCATAACATTCACCTTACGTAACATGAAATTGTAGTATGTTAGCTTAGTTAGTTAATTGAGCTAATTAAATATATCTGAATGCGAAACTTCCCTCTATTTATAGAGATACCACCCTTAACATTTGCCTTGACATTATTGGACGCTGCAGACCATAGAGGTATGACATGAGCTCTTTTAGAACGATCTAAAAATAACTTTTTTTCGTTGCAGTTATGCTAGCATTGGAGCAAACGCCATTTATTACTCATGGTAATACTAATAATAATTCAATCCACCTATCAAAATTTAATCATCCCCAATTTTTTAAATAAAATTTAATCAGCTGTTCTAACAAATTTGATCACCGTCTAAAATCATTAAAATCACAAAGAATTATTGGATTATCTGTATGATTTTGGACCTTTCCGTCAACATGTTTACCCAGCGAGTCGCCTTACAACGGATTTCGTATACTATTTCCGAGTTAAATAAGTAATATACTTACACATTGTGTAAAAGTAATATTTAAATAATACCTTCTGGGGACTGGTGGCTATAGTTCTGTGATAAAGGTGCAATGATTTCAGCGAATATTCATTTCAATGGATTTCTGTCAACTCTGTTCAGAGAACTGAATTGCTACAAAGCGGACATGTAAATTTCGGACAGATGTCAACAAAGTATTCTGTGACGTCATGGGTTGATGTCACAATTTGCATATTTATTGAGCGAAAACTGATAAGATGTCGAAAATGTAGTCCCTAGTGTTCTGACCCGTATGATACATCATAATCAAAATGGACCATCCAAGAAATGGTTCGAAACCATGCGCTTTTTTCAATTCGCCATAGTCGTAAGTTTACTAGCTAAACGTTAGTGTGTTGAAAACAATGACATCGTTGAGCACTCAAAACAACATTTTCCCCTGCTTCAGTCGACATGATCGATAGACTAAACTTTGTTTCGACAGAATGACAATAAATTACGAATTGTCTGAATTCTATTTCCCACAGATCGTTCAACCAGAGTAGCGTTAGTAGAGTCAAGTTGTCCCATGGTGGTTTCAGGCAGCCAGGGAAATGAAGAATCATCAAGAACAAACCGGGCAAAAGAATCCAAATTATTGACAAACAACTCAGGCTAAAAAATTTGCTCGCTAGTTTTCGTTGGGTCTTGGCCTTTCGCGCTGTATACTTTGGAGACTCGAGTGTTGATGACTTTTGGCCTGACCTAGCAATTTCACATGAATGCTGATTTCTGGCGGCAAATAGCTGAGCAGCGTGTCTGAACAGCACCGAAGATCTGAGGATTTAATTTTGAGTTAAATTGACCCTGTAATATTATAGCATTGTATAAAAAGGGATGACCGGCACATACAGACAGGCTAATTCACCAACATGTCTCCGATGATAGGTGTACTATCTCCAGTTTTGAAAATGGCCAGTTACAAAATGGTCTGATGTTAATGAAGTTGTGTTGGTCTGCCTGCGAAATGCTGCCGATCATTAAGTTAAGTGGAATGAATTTACAATAAATTGGCTTAATATTCAGCAGACATGGACTCGTTAATTGTTGTATCCTGTCTCATTCAAAGAGGCTACCAAGTCTTCGAGAAATCTCGTAAGCCGAAACTGGAATCTATTATCTGCACGGGCTTTATGGAGACTATCACCAGAGTCTACAGACGACTTTGCGTTACAACATCTTAAGATAAGCCCTTGTCGTCTTGGAGACCAAAAATTCTATAATATGTATAACATCTATATAGAAATACCTCATCAATAAACATGAATCGAATCTGTCATGCCAAGTGGTAGCAGCAGAATTTGAAAAAAAAATCAATTTGAAAATGGACAAAAAAGTGAATAAATTGTTCACTGGGTTATTACGTCACTGTGACGTCACCAAATGATTAATTGACATGATCTTTGCTTGTTTCAATAGAAAGCCACCTATGTCTATAGTGTGTGAAGTATTAGTTCTCTAGAGGGAAGCATAAGAATAATATCGCCGGGACCATACCCCACCCCTCAAGTTTGGATTTGTAACAAGGAAAGCTGTGAGGTTGTAAAGGCGTGGTATACTACCCTTTAGCTACCGATCTGCAACGGTTATCACATATGGATAACATCTAGAGACATATACCTCTTCAGAAAGCATTATTAGAATTTGCCACCTCGGGTGGTACCAGTTCCGACTCTGGCCCATGGATTAATAACATGACGCTTAATTTGCTTATTTTGATGAGTAAACAGAAAAGTTACAAATATTTTCCTAAAATGAAGGATTTTCTTTAATTTTGGGGGTAGGGTAACATTTTAAGTTATCGCTCTGACATTAAACCAGATAATCTGATGGGTTGTTTTATAGAAAACAGTATCCCGATGAACGGCAAAAGTTTGTATGTATACTGATCAAGCGATTCGGTTGAGAGGTCGTCCCATTGTGATTGTTTTTCACGGGGATAGAAAAAGTAAAATACAAGTATTTTGCCTAATTTTGAGTCTCTTTCTTTCACTAAACCATACACATCGCTTGGATAACCGCCAATTTTTGCAACAGTTATATGACATCCAATACATGTACCTTTCATTTGAGACATAATGTGTTCATTTTATTAAGACAATATGGAAATTACGAATGTTTTCGTGAATTTGAGGTCTTTCTGCTAAATTAATCACATTTTATCGCCCTGAAATCGAATGCACATACTTGTAAGCTGACAACCGGTTAGAATATATGCGCATGTGTGCTCTCTAAACATTAGAAAAAGTTTCAGGTATGCAGGGAAAACTGGTAGCGAAAAGCTAAACTAAGCCACATTTTCACATCTGGCCAACTGACTATACTAGGATTATCTCAGCAATATCGCGACGAAACAACTAAGCAACACCCTCAGATAAAATAGCAAACCTCAAATCCGAATTCAATATTCAGCTGCCGTCCATAAAAGAACTTCCGTGTCAATAATGCAAAGACCTATTTCGTAGATAGATAGATAGATAGATAGATAGTTGTTTATTATAATATATATTACCACATATAACATGATAAAAACAGTACAATGCTAAAACAGTTATAAGTGCCACTCTGAAAGGAGTTATGAGAGACGGATATTACCAATATATATAAAACATTACATAAATATGGGTTAAACATCAAATAGTTAAGAAATTTTTCCTGCGCTCCAAAACGAGAAAGCAGGCTTTGGCAGAAACAGGTGCCATTTGCGGTTTCCGAGTACGAAAGGCAACTTTTCCTTATCGGGAAGACCGAGAAAGCTTTTATCACATCCATAAACAAACTGGGCCTCTTGGTACAATTGAAACCTTAAGTCTTCATAAAGTGGGCAATCGCATAAAACATGTTCCTCATTTTCTATTTTAGCAGGACAAACGAAACAAATACGAGACTCTTTTTTTTTAACGGAGCAACCCCTGACCTAAATTTTGCCATGGCACTTCTATATTTTTTATATAATTTCGTAGTAACATAAGCTTCTGGTGCGTAATGGGTAATGGTAGGTCCTTAACTTATTCAGACTTCGTCCCCTAATTGAGTCAACTCTTGTAACGGCTTTTCCCCAATTGTTAACATAGATACACATAATACATTCCTTAATACACCTGGCCACATATTGACATTCGTATGACAGCATCAATTCAATAAAAGTAATAAAACACAAGATGGAGAAGCGCTCAACAGTGTTCAATGATGCCGACAAGGCATGGTGATGTTTTTTACTGCTATCCGTAACCAATGGAAGATGCTTAAGATGGTGTCAGACTGATTCTCGGGTGAGAGGCGGGTAAGGAGTCTAAAAGACATTTAACGCCTGTTGTGCATGTCGAATTGCTCACAAAACTGGACATTTATGTGAATATATGCAAATATTCGTGGAAGGAATCTCGCCTGTCCTGGACATATTTTCGTTCCGACCATCTGCCTGTCAAGCCTTTCAGTAAAGACAGACGTTCCACTTGATACACGAACTAAATGAAAGCTCGTGTGAAACACGGGCAGAGCATTTCCCCAAATATATGTGTAGAACATAAGTTTATATATTATCCTAAAAGCAATAACAACTTAGGAATGGTAGCAAGGCTTCCAGAGAGCTGGTCTGACCATATGAATACAGCACCTGTAACGATTACCATAACATGAAATCATAGTAAATTCGCCATTCAATTAGGCAACTAAGACCTAATTAAATATTCTCTGAATAAATTATTTTGTAATATCCCCTTCACAATATCCTAAATAACATTCATGCTAAACTTGGATACAATCGGTAAAGTATTATGAATATAGCACCCCTAACATGGAATCTTAGCATATTTGCCATTTAATTAGATAATTAAGCGAACTAAATATTACAGGAGTGAAGCCATTCTGCAACATTCATCTCAGAACACCACAAATTGTAAGCCTGTTAGAATTAGGCACAGATATAGAGACCCTAATGTTTGCTATAACATGAAATTGTAACGTGTACGAGCAGGACCAGTCGTAGTGTTTAGAAGAAAACGAATCAATAACCGGGATTGCCCACTGGCATTCTGGCCGTCACCGTCGTTAACCCCTTCACTAGTGGAGATCCGGGGCTCGAAGAGATGATCACAACCCTATAAGGATGACTGACGCTCATGTAAAGGTCTATTATGGTATATTCTGCACAAGTAGTATACGCGGTTACAAATAATAGCGTAGAACCGCGTGGCTTAGACAGAATGTCTAAGGAGATGTAACGTTAAGATATTTACATATATGTACAGACACTAGGAGAGTGTATGCAAATAAACTTGATGGATATATACACGTGATGTGAGAGGATGTGTGCGCACAAGTTAACGGATACGTACACGTGGGGTGTGCATATAAGGTTCACGGATACATACACTTGGTGTGTGCATATAGAGTTAAACGTATCCCTGGTGTATATGTGGACAATAGAAGAGAATGTGTGCAGTTTAAGCTTGATGTTATATGGTAATAATATATATATGGGAGTGTATGCATATAACTTTATAGTTAATATAGTGCTTTAATGCGCGATAAGGGCGGCCTGGCTGCTGGCCCTTCTCTTCTGGGGATAAGGGCGGCCTGGCTGCTGGCCCTTCTCTTCCGTCGTTGGAACGTTATGGATATAACGCTCTCTCCAGGAATGGCACCCCGTCGTCGGAACGTTAAGGATATAACGCTCTCTCCAGGAATGGCACCCAGTCGTTGGAACGTTAAGGATATAACGCTCTCTCCAGATACGTCGCCCAGTCGTGGAAACGTCAAGGCCCGTTGGAACGTTACGGCGGTAACGTTCTCCCCAATATACAGATACCCTCAGGCGTTGGAACGTCACGGCAGTGACGCTCTCTCCAGATATAGCCCCAAGTCGCTGAAACGTCACGGCCCGTTGGAACGTTACGGCGGTAACGCTCTCTCCAGAGACGACCCCCAGTCGTTGGAACGTCACGGCGGTGACGCTCTCTCCAGAGACGTGGCAACTCGGCGTGTACTTCACCCCTAGTCGTCGGAGCTTGACCGTAACTTGTCAGCTCACCAGTCTGCTTCCCGCACAGGTAAGAATAGCCCGGCGTCTCAACCCTTACGGCTGCTGCGACCCGTCTATAGACACGCCTGTGACTACACGACTTCACGACGATCTCTCAGGTAAGTATCACGCACCACTCAACTCTCAGGGACCGTCAGGACAATTACTTGGGTATATCATGTGCTATTACTATTTCATCTGGTACCGATGAAACATCGTACGGTCTGTAAACTGCCGTTGTAATCTGTGCCCTGGGCTTGACCGTACAGTCTGTAAACTTTGTTACCACTTTTACATCGGTAAAAGGAAGCTCGCCCTCTGTAACGTGTGATAAATACACGTGTCCTACTGGAACCTGTATGTCTGTTACCGCTTTTACATCGGTAAAAGTGAGCCCACCTGCACCGTGCCTTTATGCGTGATAAATACGCATATCCTCCCTGTGGGATCTGTGGTCTGTGGCTTTCTTGACTGTATAACCTGTGCTCTGTGTTTCTTTAGTTAACGTGTGACAAATACACGTCTCCTTCTTGTAAGATCTGTGTTCTGTAGGTGTCGGTATTGAACGTGTGATAAATACACGTCTCCTTCTAGTTGAATCTGTAAGCTGTATCTGTTTGTGTGATCTGTGTGCTGTATCTTTCTGTCCTGTAAGATCGGTGATCTGTACTTGTCTCTTTCCAGCTGGACGCCGTTCGTGTAGCCGTCTGCTCGACCCTTTTTGCTGGGCCCCCGGAATACACGGTTTACCGACGTCTCTTGAGGAAGCAGCTCGCCCGCCTGTACTCGACTTGCTTCGCCCGGCCGTAATCTCGGTGCTCGTTCTCGCCCGTATAGCGTTGCACGGCCGTTTGCGTCGTTGTATTATGGCAGTGAGAGTTTGGTTTATTTCTCTCTGTATTTAGTGCAGTTGCATATTTCTGGGGGTGGAGGGAATCCCTGACTATTGTCATATATACCGCTTCACGGTCAACAAGATCAACAAATATTGTGGCTTAAGTCCCAGTGCAGCGAGATAGCACAGCAATATTGTCGAAATTATCAACCTACTGGTATAGACACTAAAAGCCCTATTTTATACTGAAGTTAGACCATGCAAGTTGCCTAAATGTGCTACAGGCAAACACATGTCTCATTACAGTATTACCCAATGCCCCAAAACTACATACAACACGTCACACTGTCGTGTTCCCTAAACTATAGTATAACCACAAACACGTTTCCACACCGAAAATGCAAGCCGGCAAATTCTCATTGGATTGGCGTGTTTTTACAGGTAATACTAACTACAGAATTGTACAAGCTTTTAGATTCCCAGGCCAAAAACAACTGCATTACAGCCCAACCGTAAATTATGCCAAAAGTCAATAAGTTACAGGCTGACCTGGAGACGTGCTTCCTCTAGCACTTGCTTTCTGGTCTCTCCCCGCTCTCTTCGTTCGTCCGAGCTTATATAGGGCTACCGCTCTTCCGTGAATAAAGGTAGAAAACAGAACCGTTCTCCTGCAGATAAAGGTAGCACAAGTCGACGATGCCAGCGCCCTCTTTATTGTCACTTACACCACACTTCCCCGAACCGTTTATATGGACCTCGCTGAATAAATATGGCTATGGAAGAACAAACCATAATTCATAACTGACGTAATTGTTAAATATCAGCTTCCAACTCGCTCTGGTAAGCGAGAAATACAGGGGAATGCATTTCCGAAATCTGCCCTGGCTCGACGCTGACGACACGGGTCAAGGTCGTTCTTCCACATTCCAGCGCAGTACACGGCTCCTGATTCAAACTGTTCTCTACACAACCGGGTAACCGTTACAAAATCTTAGCATAATTTGCTATGTAATTAGCCGATTAAGCTAATTAATATTCCCAAACTGTTGCCATTCTGAAAGATCCCCTCAGGACATCCAATATGATATGGAGCGCAAGTATGGGCACAATCGGTCAAGTTGTTATGAATACAGCACACCTAATGAATGAGTGATTGAATATAATTTAACATCGCTTTCAACATTATTTCAATCATATGACGACGTTTGGTTCTATTCCTTTTCACCCTCGGAAACCACAAGGGTAGGGTCCTATTCCTTCAACACCCGGGACTCCAACGTGTGCCCCAGTTAGTTGCCTCGTACGACAAGCTCACTGAGGACATGAGGCCTATTCTTACCATACCTGGAGTGTGTACAATGACACCTCAGGTTAATCCCCGGGAGCCTCACGGGGCCACCTAATGCCTCAACAAGAAATCATATCCTATTTTCCAGTCAATTGGCTAATTAGGCTAATTAAATATTCACCGAATACAGCCGTTCTGCAACATCCCGCTCACAACATCCCATATGATATGTATGTCTAGTATGGGCACAATCGGGCGAGAATTAATCAATATAACACCCATAACATTCACCTTACGTAACATGAAATTGTAGTATGTTAGCTTAGTTAGTTAATTGAGCTAATTAAATATATCTGAATGCGAAACTTCCCTCTATTTATAGAGATACCACCCTTAACATTTGTCTTGACATTATTGGACGCTGCAGACGATAGAGGTATGACATGAGCTCTTTTAGAACGATCTAAAAATAACTTTTTTTCGTTGCAGTTATGCTAGCATTGGAGCAAACGCCATTTATTACTCATGGTAATACTAATAATAATTCAATCCACCTATCAAAATTTAATCATCCCCAATTTTTTAAATAAAATTTAATCAGCTGTTCTAACAAATTTGATCACCGTCTAAAATCATTAAAATCACAAAGAATTATTGGATTATCTGTATGATTTTGGACCTTTCCGTCAACATGTTTACCCAGCGAGTCGCCTTACAACGGATTTCGTATACTATTTCCGAGTTAAATAAGTAATATACTTACACATTGTGTAAAAGTAATATTTAAATAATACCTTCTGGGGACTGGTGGCTATAGTTCTGTGATAAAGGTGCAATGATTTCAGCGAATATTCATTTCAATGGATTTCTGTCAACTCTGTTCAGAGAACTGAATTGCTACAAAGCGGACATGTAAATTTCGGACAGATGTCAACAAAGTATTCTGTGACGTCATGGGTTGATGTCACAATTTGCATATTTATTGAGCGAAAACTGATAAGATGTCGAAAATGTAGTCCCTAGTGTTCTGACCCGTATGATACATCATAATCAAAATGGACCATCCAAGAAATGGTTCGAAACCATGCGCTTTTTTCAATTCGCCATAGTCGTAAGTTTACTAGCTAAACGTTAGTGTGTTGAAAACAATGACATCGTTGAGCACTCAAAACAACATTTTCCCCTGCTTCAGTCGACATGATCGATAGACTAAACTTTGTTTCGACAGAATGACAATAAATTACGAATTGTCTGAATTCTATTTTCCACAGGGAATGTCCACATTTTAACTATTACATCGTTCAACCAGAGTAGCGTAAGTAGAGTCAAGTCGTCCCATGGTGGTTTCAGGCAGTCAGGAAAATGAAGAATCATCACGAATAAACCGGGCAAAAGAATCCAAATTATTGACCAACAACTCAGGCTAAAAATTCTGCTCGCTTGTTTTCGTTGGGTCTTGGCCTTTCGCGCTGTATACTTTGGAGACTCGAGTGTTGATGACTTTTGGCCTGACCTAGCCATTTCACATGAATGCTGATTTCTGGCGGCAAATATTTTCTGCTTGCAGATAATCCAAAATAATAGCATTTTTGTGAAGATCCCCATTGTAGCCATAGGCAATAATAGGCCGTATGTTGTAGAATAGAGATAGTTTTTCGGGTAAGATTTCCAAGAGCACAAAAAGGAATCCTCAATAATATCTGACCTTGACCTCTGTAGTACGAATAGCGTTGTTGGAATAGCAGTGTACAGCGCAAGAACAAACCACGTTAATGCCATGACTGAGATAATTGTTGGTTTATATCCATACAATGTTCTGCTACGGAAAGGGTAAACTAGTGTGATTTGAGCGAGGATACCGACGAATAGACAACTAACATAATATCCCAGGAACACAAAGAGGCGAACTCCAAGTGACACAAAGCAGAAAGTGTCATTGTTAATGACTTCTAAATTTGAAAAAGGCAGCGAAACTATTGACACGGGAAACATCAGAACCCCAAGCAGAATGCCAGAAATACAGGTATTTACCATACCCCATCTGACGATTGTACCCACCTGAGAGTACGACAGAAGTGAGCAAATGAACGTGGTATTCAGGGCTGTCAGCAAAAATGAACATATTCCAAGAATCACTAGTAGTTCTATTCTCACGGTTTCACTATATTCAAGGTGGTCTAGAGAATCATTCCCATTAACTGATGAGGAAGAAGTATCCATCATGGAAAGTGTGGTATTCATTCTGATTCACGCAATCTCACTGAACTTATTTCATCGATTTCAAGAATGTGTCCAATTCCTTGATTTGTTGAAAATGGCGGCGCGAAATCTGCCTGCTCTCGGTGTTTTGTTGAAGGTGATCGCACAATACTCTGGCTCTTAATCGATGTTTTGCTGAAAGTGATCACAAAAGAATCAGAATCTCCCTGAGTGCTTCTTTGAAAGGGAATCGCGCAAGAATCAACCTGCACTCATTGTCCCAGGATAGTCAGTGGATATTGTTGCACGGTATAATTTGTCCTATAGTCTAGCAGTGCTGTTAGGGCTACAATTTCAGTGATGGATTTGAAATTATGAGCTATTACACCCAGCCAGTCAATCAATCTGTTGATTTTTTTCAATATCCAGATAAATTGTCG
>JAVTVY010011927.1:0-54143 GCA_036873755.1 Hanleya hanleyi
TTTGCGTCCGTGGATGTCCGTGTGTCCGTCCATGTCTGTTCGAAGCGATAACTTCCTAACGCTTTGTTGGATTCTTCCGAAATTCGGAATATGCATTCCTTGCGACAAGACGCCATTCAGTGTTGCATTTCAGCAATATCTGCCTGAAGGTGGCGCCACTGGGTTCCTTCTTTGTTTCTGTGGATGTCCGTGTGTCCGTCCATGTCTGTTCGAAGCGATAACTTCCTAACGCTTTGTTGGATTCTTCCGAAATTCGGAATATGCATTCCTTGCGGCAAGACGCCAGTCCGTACTGCATTTCAGCAACATCTGCTTGAAGGTGGCGCCACTAGTTCTTGCTTCTTCGTATCCGTGAATGTCCGTGTACGTCTGTTCGAAGTGATAACTTCCTAATGCTTTGTTGGATTCTTCCAAAATTCGGAATATGTTTACCTTGCGACAAGATGCCAGTCTGTATTATATCTCAGCAACATCTGCCTGAAGGTGGCGCCACTGGTTCTTACTTCTTTGTGTCCGTGGATGTTCGTGTACGTCCGTGCATGTCTGTTCGAAGCGATAACTTTCTAACGCTTTGTTGGATTCTTCCGAAATTCAGAATTCGCATTCCTTGCGACAAGAGGCCAGTCCGTACTGCATTTCAGCAACATCTGTCTGAAGGTGGCGCCACTAGTTCTTGCTTCTTTGCATCCGTGGATGTCCGTGTACATGTACGTCTGTTCGAAGCGATAACTTCCTAAAGTTTTGTTGGATTCTTCCAAAATTATAATACGCATTCCTTGTGACAAGACGCCAGTCCGTATTACATTTCAGCAACATCTGCCTGAATGTAGCGCCACTGGTTCTTGCTTCTTTGAGTCCGTGGATGTTCGTGTACGTCCGTGCATGTCTGTTCGAAGCGATAACTTCCTAACGCTCTGTTGGATTCTTCCGAAATTCAGCATTCGCATTCATTGCGACAAGAGGCCAGTCCGTATTGCATTTCAGCAACATCGGCCTGAAGGTGGCGCCACTGGGTCAAAATAGATTTTTTTCCCGTGTACATCTGTTCGAATCGATAACTTCCTAATGCTGTGTTGGGTTATTCTGAAATTCGGAATACGCATTCCTTGCAACAGGACGCCAGTCCGTATTGCATTTCAGCAACATCTGCCTGAAGGTGGCACCACTGAGTTTCTCTTCTTGTCCGTTCCAGTCAAAATGGGCCTTCAATTTTGCTGTATGAAATCATTCTATTCCACATCATATGATTTACCCTAAAGCTTTTGCATGAACCATATTTTATTTCAGAAGTATAATGTGAAATAACTGGCGGGGAAATCCCCGCAGTACTGAATCCCTGATTTTGAATTTCGTGTCATCTTAAACGAAGGACAACATTCCCTTCAATTTTGCTAACAAATAATTGTATTGCACATCATAGGATTTACCCTGAAGCTTCTGCACGAATCATTTGTCTACACACGTATATTACTATATTAATTACAACTGTGTTCCTAATGTTTGGGTGCACACTGTGCATATGATCAATTTCCTGAATTGAACTGAATTCAACCTTGCTGATCTTCAGACTGACAGATGATGGCATGCAGTTGTCAGTGCAGTTGTTCATGTACAGGGAGCTTTCTATGAATGAGTTGCAACCCCAAAGGCTTAAAATTTATCAGGCACAGACCCATGTTTTTACCCCTCGGCCATTTTTGGCCATGGGGTATTGTCATCATCTTGTACGTCCGTCTGTCCGTACGTCCGTTCGTGAGCGAGATAGCCGGAAAACTGTTTCGCTGATGAATTCCAAATTTGGTATGCTTATTTGCCTAGTCAAGGACCAGAAGCCTATAGAATTGGGACCTGATTGGGTGGGAACCTTAGCAGCCATCTTTAATTTCATGCAAAATGGATAATGATCCATATCTCGGAAACCATTCAACTGTTCAATACGAAATTTGATATACATCATCGATACATCAAGCAACTTTCAACGAATTACCAAACAGGCTTTTCTGATTAGCTGGGAACCCTGGATGCCATCTTTAATTCATACGAAATCGATAATGATAGCATACATATCTCGGTTACCATTCAATTGTTTTATATGAAGGTAGGTATATATCATCAATACATCCAGATACTTTGAATTGGGACCTGATTGACTGAAAACCTTTGGTGGCCATCTTTAATTTAGGCAAAATCATTAATGATCTACATGTATCTCTGATTCCGTTGGAGTGCTCAGTGGAAAATTTGGTATATATCATTGATGCGTCAAGAGACTTACGATGAATGACAGGTCTGGTTTCTCTGATTGGGCGGAAATCTTGGCGGCCATCTTTAATTTATTCAGAATCTTTAATGATGTTTATCTCTGATACCATTCAAATGTTCTATACGAAACTTGATTTACAGCATCGATGTATGAAGAGACTTGCATTAATGAATAACCACATTAGTTCCTCTGAGTGATGGGAAGGATGGGCAACCATCTTTAATTTATGTAAAATCATTAACGATCTCTATCTCTGAAACTGTTCAAATGCTCAATGTAAAATTTGATATACATTATCGATGCATCATCTCGGTTACTTCTACACGATGTGCCTAGGATACAGTACTATACTATACCCAATTTTTTGTAATTCAACATCGCAGAAAACCACCATCGATTGCGTTTTCAATGGTAAAAGGGTTAGGAAAGAACTAAAAATACACTTCAATGCAGAGTGATTTTGATTGACGCCAGAAATCGCTCAGAACGCTTCTTCGGCGATCTAGACCCCAGGAGCATCTGGGGCCTGGGCGGCCCCTGGATCCTCACCTAAAGTACAATGATAGTGGCCGTACCACTTTGAATTTGCTTCCGACGCCCCTGTATTAACAGACAGTGTCAACGTACTGTTCCAGCTGTCTCCCGTTCAGTGATTGGTCATTCGACCCCGCCATTTTAAACTAATACGAGCATTTTCATTGGATCACTATTAGATAAGACCCACCCCAATCTTCATACACAACCACGTGACTGTCTCAGTTGACTGATGACATAGCGCGGCCTCGTTTTTGATTTCAAAATCTGCCGTCTAACTGGGAAAATGTTGTTGCTGCTGCATCAGCCGATCATTAGCCCGGCCCCTGTAGAGGATACTATAGGCTAATACATGTAGGCTACCATGCCATGAGATGATGCTTGGGATTGCATTTCGCTCACTTGCACCTACAGGTGGCGACAACTGGTGGCAATTTAGAATTTGGTTTCCGGGCAGTAGGTTGAGGATGCCTTCAGCTTCTCGTCAAATTTGGTTTGCAGATAATGCCTTGAGATGTCACTTGGGGATGCTTCTCGGTGCTTCACTTCATGGAAACTATATCACAGAAGCAATCAACTTTCAGTCAATCGTTCTGAGTTGATCTTAAAACTTGGCAAGGCAGAAAGACCCTTCCACATCCATTGCCTATGAAGCAGCAGTTGCCTCCCTCATGTATATCCCCTAAGACCAACAATGCTAAAAAATATTGCTGCCATTTCGGCGGGGGACCTAGCATCCTCTGGCTGCTTGTTCAAATAAGTACGTCACTTGTAGGTCTGTCGAATCCCATGGGACTGCAGGGGACGTTAATGGGACATGGATGGGGCTGATTTCATTTCGGTAGAATCATTTCTATTCCAAGCAGATGGCAATCGGTCAAGATAATGTCTTTCTTGGTTGGGGAAGGAATGCGGTCTGCATCTCAACGTTACAAGACGAAATGCCATCTATAGTTTCAATGTGAGTTAGCAGCATATTACCGTTTCTGACAATCCAAGAGGACACGAACCCTTCCAAGTGACTCGAATGTCAAACCCCACAAAACCCCCATGAAAGGCAGCATGTTTCAATCGAGTATTCGTAATTAAGTTCCCAATCATCGTGGCATACATGTATATCGAGTAAAGTCTGTGTGTGTTGGGTCAACTTGATCGTTTACTTGATCAACCCTCAAGTAACTAAATGTGTACTAAGAACACGAGAACCACATACTTTCTCGTTTCTCGCTTCTGACACGAGACTGGCTAACAAGAAACTGGCAACGGAAGCCGAAGACATAATGGTATCGCTATTCGAGAAGATTATATTGCCGAATAGGCATCATCACTAGACGTCTATTCTTAAAAATGACCCACAATATCCTCCTGAAGCCAAAGGACGTGGCGCAGTTTAGTGAGGTTGTGTTCCCCCACGAATGAAGTGCGGTTCGAGTGCCAAAAATATTGCCGTTTTGTATACTCGAAATAATAACAAGGCATGAAGTCCGATAATTCTCGAATAGCACGACAATGAAGTAGTATCGCTGACCTTCAGGTGAAACAACTTCCATTTCTCTCAGTAGCCATATACGAAGATCGACCAGAACAACCTTTGGTCCCAACTACCTTCTGAATCACAGAATATTCTGTATTAAACTCTGTGTGGTCCTCGTCGATTGCCATATGTTTATAAAAAGATATAGAGCAATTTATCACACATCCCGGCCCTAATATTCGGAAATCATAGTATTCAATGCCTTGTGCTTATTCTGAGTATACAAGGCAGTGTCGTGCTGTACATGCTGTACGCCAATAGATGAATTCTTTCATACGTAATATTTCATTTTTGATACTTTAACCGCTAAATTCTGTGTTAAATCTGGGGGCTAGAATCTCATCAAGTCCTTTGAAAACTGGACTGGAATTCCACATGAGATATCATACATACATGTATGTTAAGCAGGATCTATGTCCATGATATTTAATGATTATACAATCAAATCATATCCTTCTTCGAATGTCATTCATATCAATATGAATATATACTCAAACCGAAACCAACAACAAAAAAACTATCCTACATTTTATTTCATTCACATTTATAATTGGGGCTGACGCGGAAATTATTTTATGGACGACGGCAGAATGTTGAAAGTCGTTTCTGGCCCCTGCTATTCTTATTCAAGGTATTTGCCCTCCGTTTGGTGATAGTTTTTCAACATTCAAACCTTTTGCGTCACCGTTTATACTTCGGAAAATTACAAATCTATATTGTCGGTCTGAACAAACAGAGCCGTCCCCATGACCGAGATGAGTTCCTGAGCAACGGAAAAACGTTGTGCCATTGCTTGGAGTTATTGAGGGCAACGGAAATATTATCGGAACTAATTCGAAATTCATTTTCAGTTGAGGTGGGGAAAAGGTTGAGCATATATTGACATCCACTTTGCAATAATGTGCTAAAACTATTCATCAAGCCAGAACTCTGTGCCCTGCTGTTCACCAAACCATCCATTTCTATAGAATTTAATCAGAAACACCGTTTGCAGGGTTAATGTGTCCATTACTTCAGTTACGTTAGGGTCACTGAGTTGATTCCATTTGAATTAGTCCGATTGTTTACAAAAAGATCGCTCCTGGTCAGGATAGCGTTAGAATCCGTAATAGTTTCACGATCTGTGAAGTGGAAATTTCATCTAGATAGTTTGGCAACTGCACGTAGACATACCATTTTGCAAGAATAGAATGCAAGCTGGAGACGTTCCATCCTCCTAAAGTAGTAGATCTTACCGGACTCGACTATGAGCTTGACCAATACAAGTAGCATTCCAATGAAGCTGACCACAATGATAGATCACAGCAAACAATTCGTGGCCCGGAGGGAAATAAACCGTCCGCTATATTATTAATATAAATATCCATACACAGTCAGTGGTCATGAGCCAGGACGGTCACGGTATTCTTTACTAATAATATACCTAGATAATATGGTTGCCATGGTAATGAAGGCATGCTGGTTATTTGATCCACAATGCTCATGTACGGCCAAGAATGACCAACCAAAATAATAACTGTATTGTGTATTAAATCCGGCGGTCGTATATATGCAGGATAAATTGATATCTGAGACGGACTGAAAAAGACCGTTATGCTCTCGAGATCCCTACCCAAGCCTCAGTTTTCCTCGTGAGATAAAACTAAAGAAATAATGCTGCGGACAGTTAATCTGGGATGTGTGATCAAAGCGAAGTCTGGGGCCAGGACTTTATGGAAGTACTACAGACCTACCTTCGGGAATGACTGTGAGGGATGTTACTTGACTGACAGCCAACTTGACGGCGCGGATCCAACTGCCAAATTAAGGGCAAACTATATCATATCCAATAGGTCAGGAGCCGTACAATTAAGTGACCTTGTTAAGAATTTGATTAGGTATAATAAAACACTAATTAACTGTATTCAGTCGTTTATCGATCACGACGCGTTCTAAATCAAGTTTCAAATTAAAATAAAAAGATCAAATTAAACGAAACATATAGAGATGATGGAAAAGATGCCGGCGTACTGACAATATGTCATAGGACCACACAGTCCAATATTCTGACTGCATATTTATATAAAAAAAACATCACAAGAATTATAAATGATCCTGTCATGATGAGTATCCCAGCCACATTTTCATTGTAGTTGTTCATGCGGATATCTTGGATGACATGAGCACATGGCCCCTAGCACATGACCTGAGCGGTATTAGATACAAATATACAAGAGCAATGATGTCATAGCCCTATCACGTCATCCGATGGAAAGTGGTGAACTATGTGACTGTTAGATAAGAGACGGATAATTAGTAGGATGATTGTTCTTATTCAGAAGACATGTCTGTGTACCAGTACTATTACTGTGTACCAGTACTATTACTCAAAGACATGTCTGTGTACCAGTACTATTACTCAAAGACATGTCTGTGTACCAGTACTATTACTCAAAGACATGTCTGTGTACCAGTACTATTACTCAAAGACATGTCTGTGTACCAGTACTATTACTCAAAGACATGTCTGTGTACCAGTACTATTACTCAAAGACATGTCTGTGTACCAGTACTATTACTCAAAGACACTGTTGGGGTGCCTAAAGTAGAAAACGTTTTCTTACAAAAAGAACTTCTCAAAACTCAGACATTAGGTCAGTGAACCATGCAATATAAACACGATTTCCATATAGTTTTTTCATGCACAAAATCGATCTATTTCACCAAACGGTCGTCATAGCAGTGCATGTTGCTCACCCGTGGACCTCCTAAAAAGTCGGTTATTCGTCGAAGTAAATTAGCTTTGGGCACGAAAAGCTCACCAAAGCTGCTTCGTGAGTAGCAGATTTCTCTCCTAGAATTTCAATTCAAAATATTATCTATTTGTTTGAAAAAAGCTTTTAAACACCCGAAAAAAGCCGAACTGACCTTTAGCACAAATGCAACAGTTGAAATTGGAACTGACTCGCGATTCGAAACCGACGGGAAATTTTGAATTGGTAAACGCGCTTTTTTACAGCTTAATCTTTCTGCCAGATTTTATCTGCTAAATCAGATGCCTCGATTGGAAGGCTCGTGGACAGAGATTGAAATGGAGTTTTGTCTTGGTTGTACCACCCGTGTTTCTTTCCTTGTAACACATCATACCGCATAACTCGATGAAGGTTTGTGCAATTAGATGTTGACGAAAATCCAATACCTAATTGCCAACCAAATCAAGAAGATTTTTTAGATCTTGGTCCCAAACAAGATTTTTTCCTTTGTCACCAAAAAACGCTTCTTCGGTTCAAACAGAATTTAAATACCAACCAAATTAACTCGACGTAGAATTTGCGAAAATCTGATGCAGCAAATTGGCACCGTTATGTAATTTTCATCTCGTTATCATCACCCGTTAATTAGAATTCCAATCGAAAACTTCCACAAATTTCACACCACTTGATGAGGCATCGATGCTGAAGAATTTCGCCTTGCTTGGCCTTATCTGGTCAGTGAGATACTCAGGTACCGTAACAGCTTCGGTATGCATGGTAAAGATGTCCATTACACCCTTATCTTAATGTGCTATCTACACTGGCGATGTCGCTACGTACTCATCCTTCAGGCTAACTACACTCCACGGACATCGTTAGTGTCAACTGATTGCCTTTTTAAATGGTAGACACTGGCGTGGATGCTTCAATATTCTTTAGCCCATGAGATAGGATCACATGTGGCGTGATGACAACAAATGCACCAACGTTAACAGAAGTGTACGTCGTTAGTGGATTTTCCTGGAAACAAGCCTGCATTGCCCTAATTTTAGACCAGGTCTTCTAGGATAAGACCTTGTTGTGGATGTCCGACAATACGGCGCAAAGAACATGTGAGGGAATTCGAAGATTAGCGGAAAGCTGATTCGAGGTCAACGGCAGCTGACTGGATCTAGGTTTATGCATTGAAATGTCAAGACCATGCAGCGCATTTGCTAAACTAGATATATAGTTAATCAAGAATATGATATGGATATGGACATTGTATTGATGCTGATACATTGTGTATAACAGCCCTTCCTGAAGAAATATATCCCTCCGATGTGGGCCCTAACTGAGTACAATTGGGTGAAAAGTAAGCCCAACACAACATAACAAGGGTAATGGAGAAAGATGCCGGCGTACTGACAATAAGTCACATGACCCCACAAGCAAATATACTGACTACATATCTCTAAAAACATCACAAGAACACAAACTAATCTCGGTCACGGCCACGCTTTTATTGTACCTGTTCATGTGGGCAACTTGAATCGCATGACCACAGGGCCTCTAGCAGCGGCTTGCATGACCACAAGGCCCTAGCACGGACCCAGGTGGTCCCTTTAGGACATTCTATGCATATGGTGAGTGTCAGGCAATCCTCTAACATTAATAATATCACAGAAATCGAAAAATAGATCAAAGAGCGCCTTTCAAAATCGAACAACTCGAAGATTGTGGAGTCCCAAAGTTAGATATGGACATCTACACATAAAATACATCGCCAATTGAACGCTACAAATGAATAAATCCAGCATCCCCAATGTGAATGAATGGCTGGTTGCCTCACCCCGGTGAGATTCGGACCAATCCTATACAGATCTGAAAGAGCCATTGAAAATATGAAAGATGGTCAAACGAGAAGGGAAAAAACGTTTGGAAAAGTAAAACCTGCCAACCATATCACAGGAGACTGAAGCGCATTTCTGCTTTACAAATCTTCGACATTAAGCATAACCAGCATATTACCGTGCACTATATAGCTGAATCATGGGATCAGGTTTAAACAATTTAGACAAAAAAAATCTCTCTCGCGATAATGGGTTATTAGTGAGAATGTTAAAGCGCTGCACCACAGCTGTTGTCTGTTGTAGCATGAATTTACAAACCAAATGAAACAGCATCTCTTCAGAAAGCAATTTATCTTCCAAACAAAAGCGCCATGGTTTGAGATTGAGAGTGGGAAATATTTTAATATTTCTTTCGATCTTGTCGCGGAATTTCTTCATGGAGGACGGCCGGTAAATGAATATCTGATTTGACGTTCCTGAATGGCCTTTGTGGACAATTGTTTTTGCAATGAATTTACGTGCATGCAATTTTACATCTTAGCGATCCTTAAATTCAATATCAGAAAAGTCCTTGCAGATTGGCCTGGATATCAAAGGTCACATTTCATCATAGTAACGTAATCCTCCAGTGGTTCAATCAGATACGACTGCATTTGATTTTCATAACAGGATCACGTATCGAGTCACTCTAAATAGCATGTTTGGGGTTAGAACAGTGAAAGTAAGGTTCCGTTTGAGAACACGTTTGAGTCTAAACGTGTTTAGGTTTTAAATACATGGATGTTTAGGTTATAAACACATAGTCGTTTACAAACACTTAGGTGTTTAAAAACTAAATACATGTGTTAAAACTCTAAACAACAAACTGTTTAATTCTAAACACCTCTAGGCTGAAACGTGTGCTCAACCGGAACCTCACTTTTAGTGTTCCAACTCTAAACATGTGATTTACAGTGTAAGGTCGTCATGAGTTAAGTGACCATGATAGAACACAAAATACGATGGCAGACCATTCCTTGAATATATCAGTACTCTCGTATATTCGTCATTCATCACTTCCGAGTGAAAGCAGCAACGCGACTAGAATTTTGCTCCAAGACACGGCATCACTATTCGAGCATACAAATAGCAAGATGAACGTAATATGTCCTGTTGGGCGTAGATTCTAAAAGTATGTTTGATTAAGATGGTATGATATATGCATTAATATCAAAGCTGTCGAATTGTACAATTGGTCCGAAAGCCTAGTACAGCATTATACGATATTGGGTCTGCCAACAGGCTATCCAGTTAACAATTCAATCAGCTTCCTCGATGGCAGCATCTATGCGTGGCTAGAATTTTGCATCCGTCACAATTGACACGACAATTTGATCAGGAAATTTCACCAAGTTCAGAAAGTCTCTTTATATCAGGGTTTAAGACATTGATAGACCTCTAATCACCTAAGTTATTTTGCATACGGCTCGTCAATTTAACGTTTTAGATCATCATATATTGTTTGCGTTTTGTTGTCAAAAATATGAATCTCTGCTTTGTAGAAAACAAACTGGGGCTTAATAATCATAAATCCCAAAACAACCTACTCATATTATGAGAGTTTGATGTTATATTGACTGATCGTTGACAGTAATAATGTTGTGACGAATGTCACCATTTTCCTGAATTATAAATTAGCAATGGCATATATTTTTTTAATAATCTTCCAATTTTTCTCACAAACCAATGAAATTGTCGGATTTCCATTTGAAAATATGAATTGACCAATCAAATACTTTAAAATTCGAAGATATCCCATGACACATTGTTGTTTCTACAGAAGCGGGACATTGTTTTCTAGACATTCTGTCCTTTCGCATCGGAAGTAATTTTAGATTCCGTAGGCGTTGCAAGTTAAGAATAGGGCATAAAATAACATTTACTTGCCCGCTGCCTGATTATTTCCCAAACACAACGTTGTCGACAGCAGCTATACTGTTCAGTTTTGTCCGTCACTTGTAGGTCTGTCGAATCTCATGAGACTATAGGGGACGTTAATGGGACATGGATGGGGCTGATTTCCTTTTCATTTCTATTCCAAGCAGATGGCAATCGGTCAGGATAATGTCTTTGTTATTTGCATCTCAACGTTACAAGAAGAAATGCCATCTTTTATTTCAATGTGTGTTAGTAGCATATTACCCCTTTCTGGCAATCCAAGAAGGCACGAAACCTTTCAAGTGTCTCCAATGTCAACCCCCACAAAACCCCCATGAAAGGCAGCATCTTTCAATCGAGTATTCGCAATTAAGTTCCCAATCATCGTGGCACATATCGAGTAAAATCTGGTTGGGTCAATTTGATAGTTAACTTGATTCCACCCAGAAATAACTAGATGGACACTATGAATACGAGTGCAGTACATGTACTTTCTCGTTTCTTGCTTCTGACGTGAAACTGGCTAGCATGAAACTGGCAACGGAAGACGAAGACAAAAAGGTATTACAAGCGTCTGATCCGTCATTCATAATTCAGCCGTCGTCCATTAAAGAATATCCGCGTCCATAATCCAAATACCTTTTCCATATTCCATATAACAGCATTAGCACCAAATTCTAAAAGACAATCCTAGTATACATACACATAGGCTAGTTTCCTGCAAGAGAGAAGCTGTCACCAGTTTTCAGTGATGCCGGTAAGACATCATGATGTTCTAAAAATATCAAATCCGTATCGCTGATTAGTATTCTTAATCCATATGATATCCATATCACTATTCCAGAATCATAATCATATAACGTTGTGCTTTATGCCAAAAGAAAAATTTCTTTCATACGTAATTTTTCATTTTTGACACCTCATGGGGCCAAAACTCGCTAAACCGCGCCACGTCCTTTGGAATCATTTACACTTGACTGGAATTCCGCAGGAGATATGGTACATACATGTTGAGCAGATAAGGGTTCTATGTTCATGGTATTAATGTCATTCATATGAATGTGTATATACATTTTCGTTTCATACACATTTGGACTTGGTGCAGTCATACGAAATAGGTATATTGATTATTGGCGCGGATATTCTTTTATGGACGACGGCTGAATACTGAAAGTCGTATCTGACCCCTGCTATTCTTATTCAAGTTACTTGCCCTCCGTTTCTCGATATTTTTTCAACATTCAACCCCTTTGCGTCACCGTTTACTTTGGGAAATTACAAATCTATACACTCGGTCTGAATAAACAGAGCCGTCCCCATAACCGAGTTCCAGAACAACGGAAAAACGTTGTGTCATTGCTTGGGTTTATTCGTGGAGGGCAACGGAAATATTATCGGAACTAATTCGAAATTCATTTTCAGTTGAGGTGGTGAAAAGGTTGAGCATATATTGACATCCACTTTGCAATAATGTACTAGAACTATTCATCAAGCCAGAACTTTGTGCCCCGCTTTTCACCCAACCCTCCATTTCTATAGAATTTAATCATTAACATCGTTTGCAGGGTTAATGTGTCCATTACTTCAGTTACGAGAGGGTCGCTGAGTTGATTCCATTTGAATTAGTCCGAATGTTTAGAGACAGATCGCTCCTGATCAGGATAGCGTTAGAATCCGTAATGGTTCCACGATCTGTGAAAGAGGAATTTCATCTAGATAGTTTGACAAATGCTAGTAGACATGCCATTTCAGCGAATTCGAGATACCGTTATCACGAAAACACCCGAGTGCCTTAAATCCGAAGCACAAGATTCATTATCGAGGGTACGCTCAAAAACAGCTTGTATCACTGACGTTCCTACTCTCCTTGTTCAGAGTAAGGACGTCAGTGATACAAGCTGTTTATGGGCGTATATGGAGGGCAGAGATACCTATCGAACATTTCAGCGAAGATTCTCCACATAATTCCCAATTAGCCTATACAGAAACTTTATGACTGGCTGGATTTTCTTCCGATTTTCCCCACAAGCCAATGAAAATGCCGGATTTCCATTTGAAAATTTGAATTGACCAATCAGGTTCCTTAAAATTGGAAGATTTCCCATGATGCATTGCTGTTTCTGTATAACTCCAGTATACTGGTACATATCGAGTACTATCATCGTGTGCAGGGTCAACTTGATAGGACACCGAATAGGATCACCTGAATATCACAGTGCTAAACATACATTGTCTCGTTTATCGCTCCTGAAACCAAAGAATTTGCCTCACTTGAATATCGCTCCGCGGAATCGAAGACAAACGACATCGCCGCTTGGAAAATCCATGTTATTAAATTGAGCGTGATCAACTGAGCGTATACTTGACATAGACAGTTTTCTTCGAAATGGCATAAAATTTATAGATTTATATCAGTATTGTCAACCGATTCTTAAACCAGTTTGACCAACAAACAACCGGACTAATCCATAAGCCGGAAATCTCTACACGTGATTAGAATTTCACATCGGACAGTCATCAGAATATCAACAGAATATCAACGATGCTAGGGGCCGTGTGGATACTTCATAGTCTCCACATGAACAGCTGCAATAAAAGCGCGGCTGAGATACTAATTCCGAGAATCCACCGTATTCTCGGGTCTGAATGCGAGGTGCCGAGGGAAGCTTTCCTGTAAAGTCATATGGCTGCTCTTTAGTCGCCAGACATCAATTTTTCTCACCTCTTGCAAATCGCTCCGATGTTCATGAAATTGATTTACTGTGCATTCCAAACATTACTCGTCTTGAAATGTCGCAATGATATATACATTCATATCAAGACGGTCAACACACAAGACCGATCCTATGTTTTCTAATAGGCTAGTTTATGTACATTCGGCGCACAACCGTGAAATCGGCGCACAACTATTGTACAATCGACGCACAACTATTGTACATTCGGCGCACAACTACTGTACAATCGGCGCACAACTATTGTACAATCGACGCACACTATTGTATAATCAGCGCACAACTATTGTGCAGCGTCGTCGCTGCTCCTTATTCAATGTATCTATCTTCCGTTTTGTGATAGCTTTTGAAGATTGATCCCTCTCATGTTACCGTTTAATAATGAGGAAGATTTAGCCAGTCTTCCAATAACCGCGAAGAGTCCCGGAACAAAAGAGAGACATTCCACCATTTCTTGGGGCTATTCCTGATGGAGCACTATTATCGCAATTAATTTGAAATTGAATATCCTGAAGAAAAGCCGAGATAAGTTTTGAGCATATATTGACATCCATTTGTCGTATAGTACTGACTATACATCAAGCCAAGCAGTACTCGCCATGCTGTTCACCGCAACCATCACTTTCTTTAAAAGGTCAACACATTCAATCATAGTCGAGTTTGTCGGTTCACCATTCTCATTACCTTATCTGTATATAAGGGTTAGTCACTGAGGTGATTTCATTTGAATTTGGTCCTAATATATTTACATACCAGACCGATCGCTCCTTGCCAAGATAATGGCCTGTTTGCAGGTGACGGAATTTTGTCTGAACCTTAACATTAGGAACCGCAATAATTCAAGAGCGACAAAATCGTTGGATGTGGTCCTTTTCACGGCAACGATGGCATGTTGCGTTCGTACATGTATATGAGCAGGTGGAATTCCTTTTGGAGATTTCGGCCTATACTAGTAGGCGTATCGCCGTTTTGTGAATCCGGGTGACACGAAAACATCCGAGTACTCAGAATGACTAATGATTTACCACTGAGGGCGGCGAGATGCCTACTAAACTTTGAACTACTCTTCTTCATTCAATTCCCAATTATACTGTCACCTATCGAGTGAGGTCATCGTATGTAGCGTCAACTCGGTAGGACACCGAATAGGATATCCAATCATCAAATGAACATCACATTACCAACATATACTCTCGTTCATCGCGTCTGAAACCAAGGAATTTGCCTGACTTGAATAGTCGAGATCGCCATTACAAATCTAGGGTAACTGGGCATGCGCACAAGGCGAGGTCACGAAAGGTCATTTGTACCAACGGCCGCAGTCTGGCCAGGTTGAAAGTGGGTCATCTCTGAGGAAAAGTACTTTTTCTGTGGAACTAAATTGTGTTCAGGATAAATAAATATCTGGAGTCGTTCTTTAGCCCATCCGGCGATAGTCCATCAGATTTTTGGTGATTTTACGAGTTGCACAAAATATCAACTGTTTTCCAACACTCAGCCTATCTCTCCAACGCTAAAAACTTCGGATTTGGTACAAACAGGAAGTTCACGAAAAGCTGCGCAGGCTCTGCGCAGTTGCAAAAAAATGATATGGCGATAGAGTCTATTGGTAGGACGCTGAATAGGGTATCTAATCCTCACGGGAATATCATATGCCAACATAGATTGTCCCGATCATACTTTATGAAACCAAAACATTTCCCTGACTAGAATTTTGCTTGACGGAACCCAACACAAACGACATAACCGATCGAGAAGAACATGGGGGTTTTTTCATGATCATCTTGGACGTACATTATTAAGATACCTAAATTTATATCGAAACTGCCAACATATAGTCGACTGATGCTCAATCTTGAAATGGTGGGTGTCCGTTGGGCACGGATTCTTGTTACTTCAAAGCATTTTGCTGAGAAGCAACAGGAACTTGATAATGTAATGTCTAGATCTGTAATATCACTTGTCTTTATTGCGCCATGTAAGCATCCTGTCTGTGTCTTGTGTGCTGTCCTCAGTGTTTTATAGGGTGGATGGAGGGTGTCTGGTGCCAAGTTGCTTCAAAGATTTCTTTTTTGAAGCAGCAGGAACGCAACTTGGTTGGGTGGTGCTTAGTTGGTTCGTCGCGATATGACTGAACTAATGTTGAAAGCGACGTTAAATCCTGTTTACTCACTCACCCCTTGAAATCATACCAGTTTGACTAACAAGTTCCTAAAAAAAACAGATTAATACAAGCGTCTAATCCGTCATTCAACATTCAGTCGTCGTCCAGAATTTCCGCCTCCATGATCTAAAGACCTAATTCGTATAACAGCATTAGCGCCAAATTTAAAAAAAAACATAGGCTAGTTTCCTGCAAGAGAGAAGCGGTCAACAGTTTTCAATGGTGCCAGCATATTTCAAGTTAATTCTAACAACATTACTGTTGCATTTCGAGAATATGGTCAAGCAAACCGTGTAAGTCTTTCCGTTGTTACAGAACTCATCACGATTGTGGGGAGGTTTTCTGTATATCGCCTATACATTTATGATTTTTCTAAGTAAAGGGTAACACGTGATGGATGAATCTTGAAAAGTTATGACGAAACTGTGAATGAGTAAATTTAATCAGAACTGAAGTAACGACGGCGTTGAACATCAGTTGTGCGCTGACTGAACGTAAACGTAGCCCATTAGAAAACATAGGACATGTCTTGTGTGTTGACGTTTTGATCAGTGCATATTTCGTTGCAACATTTGAAGAAGAGTAAATGCTTGAAATGCACGTTTGTTAAATTTCATGAACATAGAAGAACAAGTGCTGATATTCTGATTCTGCTCACGCATTGCTTTCGTTTCAGATTATTTCTATTTCATACACATTTCGAATTGGTGCTGTCATACGAAATAGGTATTTCGATTATTGACGCGGAAATTCTTTTATGGACGACGGCTGAATATTGAATGTCGGATCTGACGCTTGCTATCAGGAGAGATGGACTAAAAAAAAAATTTGACACTGTAGTAATCGGGTGATGATTTTATATCGTATAAGATTTCCTATATCAAGATGACCCTACATATTCGTAGAAATGATGAGATGCCTTCTAGGATATGCCGAAATATCTAGATTGAATTTCCCCCTCATAGTCCAGCAGTTTGGTGAATATTTTGGGGTGAATTGTGCTATTTTGGCAACAAGCATGAAATTTTCACCAGTGATAGTCATTCATCTATTAAAAAAGATAGGATATGGGGCCATTTGAAAAAATCCAATATGGCCGCCATTTTCAAGATGGCCGCCACTCCATACGAATTTTCTTATGAATTGCTGTACAACTTGTGATTTTCGTCTTACAGCTTTGAGTTGTGATGTATTTTATGAGGGAATATGCACTCGACAATTTAGACTCGATTGACACTTAAAAATCCAAGATGGCCGCCACTCCATAAGAATCTTCTTATGCAATGCTGTACAACTTGTGTTTTTCGTCTTACAGCCAGGGTAAAGAATAGAATGTTGCACACCAGTAGTTAAGAGAACTGTCCACTGCATGAGGATGACTAATCACGTTCACAGTCACCACTGCATGAACACAGACTGATACATTTGAGTTCTGCTTTTACACATTTGCAGCGTCCGCGGCATCCATTCGTCAGATTACAGCCAAATTTGATCAACTGCTGAATTGCCTTCGATGTTTCTGGGAGCATTGTCCAATGAGGTTGCCATGGTCCGTTAGCTGATCTAGTCCATCCCCATTCAGCAGGAGACGGCAATATAGGATCTGGTGTAAGGGACTGTCCCCAACAATAACCGGCCTGGTATGCTACCCGTTTTGTGTGTTCAACCAGGGCCCCATATGTTGGTGGTATAATCTCAATACTTCGTCCTTTCCTGGTGAATAGATCTTTGTCGTGTGCGACACCTTGTCCTCGTGTCGAGATGACTTGCTTGCCTCCAACTTGTAAACCTATAGACAGTTCTGCAAGGAAACGGAACAGCTCTGCCTTATTTTCATCAACCCTAAGGAAGGCAACTCTGATATCGATATTCTCAACCTATCACCATGTTCACATGAAGAAGCCGATACAAGGATCTTACTTCATGCAGCGGAATGTGCTATGCAGGGATTCAATACAGTCATGATTAGAACTGTAGACACGGATGTGATGATCATAGCTATCTTCATGTTTCAACATCTGGGAATAAGTGAACTATGGATTGCATTTGGAAGTGGGAAGAATTTCCGCTATGTTCCCATACATGAGATTGTGAATCAGCTAGGACCAACAAAGGCACGGTCTCTAATAGCGTTCCATGCCTTTACAGGGTGCGATCAGACCTCTTCGTTCGCTGGCTGAGGTAAAAACACAGCGTGGGCAACATGGAAGGTGTATGATGAAATCACATCAGCATTTGTTGCACTGAGTTCAATGCCTACAGAAGACAGATTGAAGAAGATCATGCCAGAGATTGAGCCTTTCGTTGCACTCATGTACGACAGAACGAGTACCTGCACAACTGTCAATGAAGCGCGCAAAGATCTATTCGCCAGGAAAGGACGAAGTATTAAGAATATACCACCAACATATGGAGCCCTGGTTGAACACACAAAACCGGTAGCATACCAGGTCGGTTATTTTTGGGGACAGTCCCTTACACCAGATCCTATATTGCCGTCTCCTGCTGAATGGGGATGGACTAGATCAGCTAACGGACCATGACAACCTTATTGGACAATGCTCCCAGAAGCATCGAAGGCAATTCAGCAGTTGATCAAATGTGGCTGTAAACTGACGAATGGATGCCGCGGACGCTGCAAATGTGTAAAAGCAGAACTCAAATGTACCAGCCTGTGTTCATGCAGTGGTGACTGTGAACGTGATTAGTCATCCTCATGCAGTGGACAGTTCTCTTAACTACTGGTGTGCAACATTCTATTCTTTACCCTGGCTGTAAGACGAAAAACACAAGTTGTACAGCATTGCATAAGAAGATTCTTATGAGTGGCGGCCATCTTGTATTTTTAAGTGTCAATCGAGTCTAGATTGTCGAGTGCATATTCCCTCATAAAATACATCACAACTCAAAGCTGTAAGACGAAAAACACAAGTTGTACAGCAATTCTTAGGGTGCACTCCGGAGATTCTTTTATTAGGCATGGAATAGACTATGGGTCCGTTTTTCGGCCACCAGTTGTCGCAAAACCTTCAACCCAAATCACTTATATGTATATATTTTCTGAAAGAGCATGATAAAACTATTATTTTAAGATATAACACTGCTATGTTATAGAAAAATTGAACTCGAACATTCTCCTCCATGCTTGCTTCATTTTTCCTAGAAAACCCCTTACAAATGTCGAAAAATGGTCAAATTCGGCTCAATTTCCAGAAAAATCTGTAAGAGCGATTTCAATTAAACTTCTTGCTCACGTTCCCTGGTCCGGTCTCAACTTAAAAAGGCAAAAAAAAGGGGGTGTCAACCTAACCGTTTTTTGTCAGATTTTCTTCCCGTAAATGAGTCCCGATTTTTAGCCACACCCAAGGGGCATAACTGAGGCAGGACAAACTTTACTCCATGATCTCGATCAGCGTGTAGACGAAGCCAGCACTCGATTTGTACGTACTCGTTTGCAGCGTTGATAATGCTGAATAGGATGGCATTATAGATATAAGCTATTAAGAAGACAAGAAGAATTATGATGTAGCAGAACAAGGGCAGTCTATCGTATTATGAAATTAGAGAGGGGCCATTGCTACGAAACTGCGGAGGCCACCTTAAGGGGCACGATGTTTTTTACGAAATTAATTATTCACATGTATCGTAATCTCAGAGTGTTTGCGAGTATGGCGGTATACAACACTTGCCAGTTATACATATTATTTTGGGAAATCCAACCGATAACTTTCCCCCTACCCCATCTTTGTTTTGATCAATTTTGACAATTCTAGCAGGATTTTCGAGAACAAAACTCAAAATTAACCTATTTCTTCTTAATAATGGTCATCCATTCGGCAATATGAAGGCCGTGGTTACTTTTCCGCTTTCCAGTGATAGCAGAAACGCGGGAAAATGCAAATAAGCGATGTAACCAAGTCAAATTATTGGTAATTTTGCACTCAATTTTCTCTGAAAAACATGGGAAATACTTCAGAAACTTGAGAAATAATTTGTAAAACCATAATAATATACATCCATTCCATCCTTTATGGACTGTAAATGGGTTCTCTTGGAAAGAAAATTTACACTGGCAAATTTATATCATTCTGATAGGACCTCGTTCTGCCATAATATCCACCGAAATCTCAGTCCAGGGGGAGATAACTCCTGTATGGAATACAGTATGCAGTAACCTCAATTGTATGCTAATGGACACACTGTGGATTATTTTAATCGAACTCCTGGTCTTCTTTCCACCTGCTTCCGAAAATAGCGCTTCAGGTATAACTAGGCAGTCAAAATTAAACAATCTGGCGTAATGATACCTCTCCGCTCCGTAACGGAGTCTACATTAAGATAATGCATAGACTCCACTATTATGCCTTAAAGGGTGCACTCCGGAGATTCTTTTATTAGGCATGGAACAGACTATGGGTCCGTTTTTCGGCCACCAGTTGTCGCAAAACCTTCAACCCAAATCACTTATATGTATATATTTTCTGAAAGAGCATGATGAAACTATTATTTTAAGATATAACACTGCTATGTTATAGAAAAATTTAACTCGAACATTCTCCTCCATGCTTGCTTCATTTTTCCAAGAAAACCCCTTAAAAATGTCGAAAAATGGTCAAATTCGGCTCAATTTCCAGAAAAATCTGTAAGAGCGATTTCAATTAAACTTCTTGCTCACATTCCCTGGTCCGGTCTCAACTTAAAAAGGCAAAAAAAAAGGGGGTGTCAACCTAACCGTTTTTTGTCAGATTTTCTTCCCGTAAATGAGTCCCGATTTTTAGGCACACCCAAGGGGCATAACTGAGGCAGGACAAACTTTACTCCATGATCTCGATCAGCGTGTAGACGAAGCCAGCACTCGATTTCTACGTACTCGTTTGCAGCGTTGATAATGCTGAATAGGATGGCATTATAGATATAAGCTATTAAGAAGACAAGAAGAATTATGATGTAGCAGAACAAGGGCAGTCTGTCGTATTATGAAATTAGAGAGGGGCCATTACTACGAAACTGCGGAGGGCCACCTTAAGAAAATCCTTACGAAATGGCGACCATCTTGAAAATGGCGGCCATATTGGATTTTTCAAATGGCCCCATATCTAATTTTTTTCTGTTAGTCAAACTCTATCATTCCTGAAAGTTTCATGCTTGTTGCCAAAATGGCACAATTTTTTCACCAAACTGCTGGACTATATCTGATATGGTTTAGAAGCTAGAAAGTGAGGTTATAATTCGGACAATTGCTGCGAACCCATCGTCATGGCTATTACGATAATATTTGAGGTTTTATTTCGAAATGTCGACTTCAGAAGGTAAAAAACACCAAAACAAAAATGGGGTAGGGGGAAAGAGGAGGAACGGATATCCAACGAAAAAGCCCTTATATGGCTAGTGTACTCGTATTCTCTCGCAAACTATTATGCGCCGGCAACACTTTTTCCATAAAATACACTTAGTCATATAGGGAGTAGTCCATATTTTGGGATTATTGGTCCCCCTCAAAAATTTTAAAACAGCAGAGCGTCCGGGTCTGACCACATGATAATTATCCTTGCCTTTTTGGTAACCAGTATTTATAGTACCAAGCTTCTGGATACTACCATTCCTTCAAAATGACATATGCGGATGGGTGGCTCGGTTGAGCTATATGGCGAGTCGGGCCACGAAGTCAACCTTCGTCAGCCTCAGTTTCGTACGTTTTTCAGGTGTTTGAAAATAGGGTTATGTTACATATGGAATATGTGACAAAAAACGGAATGGTCGACCCCATATTTTGAATAGCTTTGTTATCCCGCCTCGAGACGGGGAACACTGAGACAAAATCTTGTTGAAAAATATATACTTTTATATCGGTTTTCTGGATGGCTTGGCATCTCGGAAAGACGGAAGGACTATACCAAGGGTCTATTTCCAGCAACGAGGGGTCTGCTGTGGACTGCACCCTAGGGTCTCGGCCGTTGTCCACACCCTGCGCATGCGCAGACAGGGAATTCTGGGAAAAGGGTGGGGAAATAGACGTTTTAGAGTTTATGTGAGCCCCTAATGATCCTATGGTGTCGTATGAGGTCTTATTTTGAAGCTGTCGCGAGGGAGCATCCGCCTGGGCTAGAGTGTCGTTCGTTGTCGATAGTCTGCGCATGCGCAGTCTGGTCGTAGTATAGAAATAGACGTGTTAGGGTTTAGGTAAGCCCCTAATGGTCTGATGGGGTCGAGTTAGGTATCAATGTAAAGCAGTCGTGAGGGAGTATCCGACGGGGTGGGTGTGACGTGTAACTGACGTCATTCTGCGCATGCGCAGTAGAGAAAATGTATGGAAATAGACATTTTGGCGCCGACATGGGTCACTATGAGTCCGATGGAGTCGTATGAGGTCTTATGTTGAAGCTCTTGTGAAGCAGCATCCGACTGGACTCAGGGTTCGTCCGTGTTCAAGGGTCTGCGCATGCGCAGTCTGGTCGTAGTATAGAAAGCAGGCATGTTGGGGATGCGTGGGGGTGTGCTTTAACCCACCACTATGGGTCCATGGTTGTGGTTGGGTGGTGTGGGTTCTGCGCACAGACGTCACTTCCGGGTTTCACTAAAACTACCTTCGAACACAGAAGAGTTCCAATGTTCCCCTTAGACGTAGGGGTCCGGATGTTCAACCTCCGGGGTTTTTTCCGGCCCGGCCCCGGCCACAGCGCGCGCGCGTCATCACCGGCAGTGCGCGGATGAATGTCGGGTGAAAAGGTCAAAGGTCACATCCAGGTCAAAAGGTGTAATCTTTGTTGTTGTTGTTGCTCTCTTTTTTGGACTAACCCATCAGAATAGTACGTATCACGGACTACACCCGTAGAGCTACGTCTAGGCGCGCATGTGTGACATGGTCTATAAAACACGTCCCTCTGGATCCCACACTTTCATTTCTACGGTTACAGAGCCATGACGGACATCCATCCCTATGCGACTCGCATTTTACAGCATGCGACCGTGGTTAATTCACTCACGGGTTACAGAGCAGTGGTTCGGTCCATGTTTTCAGATGGCGACGACAACGAGGGGCGACGCCAGATCCTGAAAGAGCTCACAGAAGCGGTCCTCGACAGGGTGCACTCGATGGAAAGGTGTGCCATCACTCACCACTACTGGACTATGACAGCCATCCTTGATGCTCGGGCTATGGACCACGAGCGCTCACACCGGAACCAGCCACGGCTGGTTGGCCTAGTAATGGCCTGTGCCCTATTGATCCTGGCGCTGTGGCATTGACATTTGGACCTGACCATAAATACGAGGGTCAGACAGAGTGTGTGTCATTCACCGTTCGTCATTGGGTCAAGCATGTCACCAGTCCTACGAGCCATCCTTCCCCTTACACCCCGGGTGGGGTTACACGTCTATGAAGATAAAGTCACCCTCGTGGAAGACCGTGGAGATGTTTGCTGGTCGCGCGCTGAGACCGTATCGAATACGGTTACGCTACACCGTGACAGCTGGACCAAATTTAAACGGGTGTTGAGTGGTGAGCTCGACGGAAACCTCATCCACATAGACAATGCCATCTACGTACACCGTGGACCCTTCTTCCCACGCCTGGGCCGTTACCAAGACCCTACGCGAGGCTTCATCCTAGACCCCGATCTGTGGACAGCCTTCGAGAAAGTGGTGCCTATTGTGGACCAGCTGTTTACACCGGACGAGCGGTCAGCTGTTCAGTTGGAGTGGGCTTGTGCCCTGAGTGAAGCGGCGGCAGAACCCAATGAAAAAATTACCAAACCTAGCAATGAAGCGGAGGCAGACGATGATGCCATTGATTATCCGGCTAGACTCAGTCAGCCCAGTGACATGACCACCCGATCCTTTGATCTCACGGGGTTGTCCCTATAAATACGAGAGACAGTCAAATCTTGTACCATTCACGTACTGACCATGACGAAGCATATAATACGGGCGTATCTCAGCTTGACCCCCGAGGTCTTCCTGCACGTTTATGCGGATAAGGTCGATATCATTGAGGAGGTGGGAGACATCTGTGATGCGGACCCTACACAACCGTGCCCGGCTCACATTCGTCTGTCCCGAGAGGGCTGGACCAAATTCAAACGGGTGTTGTCTGGCGAACTGGACGGCGACCTCATCCACTTGTGTCACGATGTGTACATCCGACGCGGCCCTTTCTTTGCTCAATTGGCTCGGCTAGATGGGGGTACAGTCCATTTTACCCTTCACCCTGATCTATGGTCTGCATTGGAAGATGCTGTGGTAGATGTGGATCAAGTGCTTACGGAGGAAGATCGGTCATCAGACGAGTTGGACTGGTCATTTACCATGGACAATGTGCTGGCAGAAGCCAACGAAGAAAATCAGAAAGAAACTCCTGCCCAAGATATACCCGTTATAAATAAACGATAGATCCAGGGTCCATCATCATTTGTCACCATGAAGAGCTGGGAGAAGGTGTTGGATAACTTATACTACAGTCCCGACAGTCCCGCGGCCTATAGTGCATTGACGGCTCTCTATCGAGCGGCCAAACCCCAGGGGATACAACGTGCTCAAGTCCGAGATTGGTTAAGAAAACAAAACACCTATACCTTACATCGAGCTGCCCGTCGCCATTTTCTACGGAACCGGGTCATCGTGGGAGGACTAGATGCCCAATGGCAAGCGGATTTGATCGATATGAGCGCCTTGCCAAACAAAACGATGGAAATCAGTATATCTTGACGTGCATCGATATCCTGTCGAAGTATGCGTAGGTGGTACCCATCCCGACGAAAATGGGGGCGAATCTCATAGCGGCGTTCAAGGACATCTTGAAGACCGGGCGCAAACCCATGTATTTGCAAACCGACGAAGGCACGGAATTCCTCAACAGACCGTTCCAACAGTTTCTGAAAGCCCAGAAGGTGTTACAGCGATATCGACGATACAGCTCACGATATATCGTGATATATCGACGATATATCGTGATCGACGATATATCGTGATATCGACGATACAGCTCACCAATCTCCAATGTACGAGTTGTCACAGCGAAACAGCTCACCAATTACCAGTATACGAGTTGTCAGAGCATTTCCATCATAGCTCTAGATTTGTATCTAATACCGCTTATGCCGGTGCTAGGGGCCGTGTGGTCATATCATCCGAGTTGCCACATGAACAGGTACAATAAAAGCGTACCTGAGATACAACACATATCACGAATCGTTAGATTCTTGGTATGTGCTTTAGAATAAGTTAACCAGAAGACTATTCTGTGAAGTCATGTGACGCAGTCAGTATGTCGGCACCTCTTCCCACTTCCCTTATATGTGTTGTAATTTTTACCTGTATATGGCGAGATTCTGCTGGTGGACGTTTCGTCCCCGAGGCCCGCCCCTGTACAGACCTTTTGGTCTTTGATATATGTTGGCATTTGTAGGAAGTTGATGCTGGGTCGACATCGGGCCTTACAGACTAATCTTTTGTGTTAAATGCCGTCATTTACATCTGACGACGGTACAGCTCACCAATCTCCAATGTACGAGTTGTCACAGCGAAACAGCTCACCAATTACCAGTATACGAGTTGTCAGAGCATTTCCATCACAGCTCTCTAGATTTGTATCTAATACCGCTTATGTCGGTGCTAGAGGCCGTGTGGTCATATCATCCAAGTTGCCACATGAACAGGTACAATAAAAGCGTACCTGAGATACAACACATATCACGAATCGTTAGATTCTTGGTATGTGCTTTAGAATAGGTTAACCAGAAGACTATTCTGTGAAGTCATGTGACGCAGTCAGTATGTCGGCACCTCTTCCCACTACCCTTATATGTGTTGTAATTTCTTCCATACGTACAATGAGACCAAGGCTTCCGTGGTGGAAAGGTTCAACAGTATATTCAAAGGCCGCATGTATAAATATTCCACCTATAAGAATACAAGGCGGTACATCGATGTTCTCCCGAAACTTGTGCGTGGTTACAAAAAAGCCTATCACCGGAGCCTATTACCCCAGGCAATCGCAGTGAACGACGAAGGAGGCGTACAAGGTCGGGGACCCTGTACGGATCAGTAAAGTCAAGGGCAAGCTCGAGAAAAGCTACTTGCCCAACTGGAGCGATGAGCACCCCTGATTAAACGGCGCCTACCCCGACAGCAGGGAGTCTATGAACGGGAAGATCTTCAAGGGGAACCGTTGCTAGGGACGTTTTACGAGACGGAATTACAGCCTGTCGTAAAAACACAGCAAGATTACTACACGGTGGAGCAGATTTTGAAAACGGAACGTCGGCGTGGTAAACTGTTTCATTTCGTCAAATGGCAAAGCTGGCCCAGCTCCTTCAATTCCTGGGTCGCTGCCAACCAGGGGAAACGACTATAAAGCCAGACACCACTACCGTCATCCTTCATTCCACGTTCGACCACGGTGCTATGGACAAACAGCAGCTGCCTCTGAACACAGCGTCTCCCACAACGCGCGAAGCACAAGTGGGCTTTGTGGTGATAGTGCTAACCCTGCTGAGTGTGTTGTACGGAGGTGTGTTTTACGACGTAGCCTATGTCAGCACGCTACTTAACCAACTGACAACACCAGCCACCATTCTACAGATAGCACCAGTCAACCCCGTATCGAGCCCAGTCATCACCACCACCACACCCCGTGTACAAGCCACGTCGAGCTCCATACCGAGTATACAGTCCACACCTACACCAAGTACACCCACAACGTCTGAAAACCCACCAGATTTCATCTCTCACAGTGAACAAACAACGACGACCGACGATATACCCACCACCATCATCCCTCACAGTGAACAGACAACGACGACCGACGTTGTACCCACCACCACCACTCCAGTTCATTCGTACCAAATTTACAAGTGCGGGTTACCACGACAGCGGATACACCTCGAACCATGGACCCTCGGTGGCAGCATCCCTTCACTTGCGTCATCGCAGGACCGACGGGTTCCAGCAAAACGCACTTCGTCCGGAAGCTCCTCCAACACGCCGACAGCATGATCACCGAACACACTGCCCGAGTCGTGTGGTGTTACGAAGAATGGCAGGCAGCGTATGCAGCAATGCCCCACATCACGTTCGTGGAAGGCCTACCTAACCTGGCCGATTTGGAACCGGTCACCTTGGTGGTTCTGGATCATCTCATGGCAGAGACGGATGCGCGGGTCACCCAACTCTTTACCAAAGGCAGCCACCATCAACGGCTCAGCATCATCTACATTGTGCAGAATCTGTTCAGTAAAAACAAAGAACATCGGAACATCAGCTTAAATGCCCACTACCTGGTGGTCTTCAAAAACCCGAGAGATACCACTCAGCTGCTGCACCTGGCGAGACAGATGTATCCCGGCCGCACACCGTTTGCGTTGGAAGCCTTCGAAAACGATGCGACAACCCCTCAGAACGGGTATATGCTCTTCGACCTCAAGGAAGCCACCCCCGACCACCTTCGCCTACGGACCGGCATCTTTCCCGGAGAGGCCCACCACGTGTACATGCAAAAATAATGTAAACACACCCACAGTGGCTCCCTCAGCTGGAGAGTGTGTTTGATGATGGGGATAATAAAAAGAATTAATACCACAGCATGGTTGACTTTGTCTCTGTTCTCTGAGGTAGATAAAAATGGCAGAGTTGTGGGTTCTGGCATTAGTTGTACATGATGTCTGCGCGAGTACGGAAGCACGCTCCGACGCTCCGTGTATTGAAGACGGCCCCACCCGAGTTGGTCCGAACCATTGTACGCGGTGCGGACCCTGACCTTGTACGCTGTCTGTGCGAGATCGGGTACAACCTGTTAAAAGGCAACGTACCACTGACTCCGGCTCAGAAGACCAAGTTGACCAAGCATAGGACAGGTCTCCGAACCTTAGTCCAGAAGCGAGTCTCTCAAACACAAAAGAAAAAGGTGTTACAGAAAGGCGGCTTTCTCGGGGCCATCTTAGCACCGTTGGCCGCTCCCGTGTTGGGTCCAGTGTTGGGTGAACTCTTAGGCCGACAATGAACGACACGAAAAAAATGGTCCTTGTCGAACCACGGTTCCTTCAAAACCTCCAATCGCCCTACCGTATCCCACCTACGGTGAAGACCATAAACACCCTCGATGGAGAGATGCAACAGATCTTAGAGACCGGGGTTAAGCGACAGTGAGAAAGTACAACGGTACAATGAGACGCTTCAACGGTACCTGACGTTCATGGACCAATACAAAACCCTCTCTACCCCACCACTACCACCACGTGACACACCGCCGACCTCAGCACCGCTACAACAGCCGCCATTACTAGGGGTATCACCCACAGCCTCACAGTAGGTGGAAGACGAAGTGCTGAAGAGTGTACCTGCATCGTTCAAGAAACAAGCTGGCCTGGTATTACAACGGATGAAACAGAATCCTAACATGACTTGGAATGATCAAGGCGAACTACTGATACAGAATCAGGTGGTCCCCGGGACCCACATGCCGGATTTAGTGAATGATCTGATGCGTAAACGCAGATCGCACACGGATCCTCGAGGATGGGAGGTCTTCGCTCAAGGCTTGAAAGACATGCATGTAACACAGGACTTGGTGGGGAACCCCCACCGCTGCGCCTTTATGCAACGAACCTAGCAAACGCCGAGTGGTCCACTACCTTCTTGGAAATCCGAATGGGAATGAGTCACCCCCCAAAACACCACCACCACAACGGGCACCTTCTTTTCAGACCTTTAAAAAACTATCCTTGATAAGGACACCCCACATCTCCAGAGCCGACGAACACGACGCCGGACACAACCGCTCAAGGCCTGGAACACCTATTAAAACCAACAGCAGCAGCAGGACAGCTCAGTCGCCATGTTTTACCTCACCCTACCCAGTAACAGTTCGCTGGATGTGTTTCCTAACAACACCTTGGCCAAGTACGTGACCCAGTTACCGCAGCCGTTGCATTACCTGGGCGCTGGGAATGTGACCTCGTGGATATCCAATACCCTTACTCGTGGTACAACGTGCGAGCCAATGAAGTGTGGGACGAGGTGACCTACGAAAAAAAAGACACCCGACTCACCCTCCCCGAAGGCCGATACAATACTCCCAAGGAGTTCATGGGTGGACTGTCAAGACTGTTACATTATAAGGCTCTACGGGAGGTCATGAATACTTCAAAACCCATCAAATCCCTTCCCTTCAAGAATCACGTGGACTTCGATTACAACGCACACAACGACAAGGCACAGCTTATCGTCACCGCCAACGCGAGTGTCGTACTGAGCCCCTGTCCTACAGCAAATGCTGGGTTTCGATCTACAGACGTTCGCTGGTCCCACCGCCCGCCAAGGCGAGATCCCGATAAATATGAAGTCGGGTATGTACGGTCTACTCGGACGTGGTGGACAACCACATCGTGGGCGATATCAACACACATCTGTTACGGGTGGTGCCCATTAAAAAGACCTATGGAGATCAAGTCACCCACAGTTTCACCCACATGCTCTACCTACCCGTACGACAAACCGACATCAACACTATCACGGTGGATATAAGAGATGACACGGGACGACCGGTGGCATTCGAACGCGGGAAAGTGGTGCTGACACTTCATTTTCCACAAACACGTGCTCCCCACTTTGTATAATATAGGTGCCCTACGAGTGCGATGCACGCAGCTATATGGACTATTATGCCCAACAGGCCGGCGGTGGCCTTCCGGTACGAACGTAGCGTGCAAGATCTATGGGGCTACGTTTCGTAACATGTGTCTAATTCCGCTTAACCCGGGGCTAGGGGCCGTATGAACCCATGTACTTCAAGATCCTCATGGTACTCATATGAACAGTCACAATCAAAGCGTGACTGAGATACATCATTCTTTAGATGACGACTTTACAACGAATATTATGGATTAAGAATACTATAGCGATACGGATTTGATATTTTGGAACATCATGATGTCTTGCCGGCATCATTGAAAACCGTTGACCGCTTCTCTCTTGCAGGAAACAAGCCTATGTTTATATACACTTTTGTCTTTTTGAATTTGGTGCTAATACTGTTATATGGAAATGGAATAGGTCTTTGGATTATGGACGCGGATATTCTCTAATGGACGACGGCTGGATTATGAATGACGGACTAGACGCTTGTAATTTAGTGGTGCACGCATGCAACGAGGACATGGACTGGGAAACATACTCGGGAGCATCGTCAAAACGTTCCTGCCCTTGGTGACGCGTGGGGTGAAAGCAATTGGCAAACAAGCGGTACGTAGTGGACTGCAAGTCGCCGGTGATGTCTTGGGAGTACGGCACCCAAAGAAGCCTTGAAACGGCGGGCGAAAGAAGCAGGAGGCGTCTTAGTGGCCAAAGCACAACGCACCGTAGGGAATAAAAGACCTGCACCAGTCGACGACCGACCCAGCGACGACGCACATCGAAGACCCAGGGTATGTTTTCTCAAAACATGTCCTTGATCCACGCAGTCCTGCCCCTCCACCAACAGTCAATTTGATTTGTGGATCGTCCCGCCCACACAGACCAGTGCCGAACAAGGATTATGGGTGGAGCATCTCCCGCTCTCCAGCATCAACGAAACAGGGCCCATCGAGTTCACCATCAGTAATGCGGATATGGCCTATGTGGATTTAGCCCATACATACTTGTATGTGAAAGCCAACATCGTCAATGGAGATGACTCCAGAATCGTCGAACAAGCAACGGTGGGCCCGACGAATCTCTGGCTGCACTCGATGTTTCAACAGGTGGATATATTTCTCAGCGACAATCTCATCAGTGACTCGACCAACACGTACCCCTATCGAGCCTACATCGAGACGCTGTTGTCGCATGGGGGAGAGGCTAAAAAATCTCAACTGACAGCCGCTTTATTCTACCAGGACACGGGGCGGGGCGGGGCGGGGCGGGGCTTCACATTGATACCTCACTCGACCCAATCGGTCCATTAGTGGCTCCCCTAGATCCCAAAACGGCTATTTCCATACGCTTGGCCTACCGCGCATGCGCAGAATAACCATATTGCAACCCCACACCCAGCCCAACGGATGCCCCCTCACATATACTTCACATTGATACCTCACTGGACTCCATCGGACCACTAGGGGCTCCCCTAGACCCCAAAACGTCTATTTCCATACATTTGGTCTACCGCGCATGCGCAGAATGACTATATTTCAACCCCACACCCACCCCATCGGATGCCCCTTCACGAATGCTTCACATTGATACCTCATACGACCCAATCGGTACACTAGGGACTCCTCTCGCCCCCTTCGGGGATCTCCGTGTCTCTTCGGGCACCTCCGTGTCTCTTCGGTGATCTCCGTGACATCTTTGCAACATTGTAGCAAACGTGCAACAATGTTGCAATTCGGGGAGCCAGGTGTTCGGCACGTGACAACCCAAGCAGACGACAGCGAAATTCTGGCGGGAAATGCAACATTGCAGCGAACGTGCAACAATGTTGCAATTCGGGGAGCCAGGTGTTCGGCACGTGACAACCCCAAGCAGACGACAGCGAAATTCTGGCGGGAAAAACCCCATCCATCCGGTGAACGACATTGTGGAAAAACCCCACAGACAGGTCAGTACATATTCTATCATGTTCACAGGTCACGCTCCATTCTCCCAGACCGGAATTGACGTCATACGGGACTGGTGGTGCCCCATGGCGGAAAGAAGGGAACCAAGAGTTACCTCCCTGGAAAATAAGCTATGAAATGCGGTGATACTACTACTGGCCACATCTCGATCGTCCGGCATCGAGCCTAGTGTATTTTGCTAATTCTGCATCGTTCCCCTAACATATTCGGTTTCATTCGAACAGCAGCTACATTCAAGTGTAAATCGCCGTGTTGATTTCAATGATATGTTGTCACTATCAGGTACCTCAGTAGGCCTACCGTGTGTTATTGAGACGAGGTGAATATTCTGAGATATATTGATGGTACCGGTACTTGATTTTCTGCAGTCTCTGGAAGAGGCAATAGACTATGCATTTGATCAGCTCCAAGTAGTGTTCAGGCCATAATATGCTGCCCAAGCGCAATTGTGGAATAAGTACCTTCTGGGCGTTTCTAATAAAGCAATGTTTGTGCACTTTAAGAAGCAAACATCGCATTTCGAATACAGACATTTACCACATATTGACTATTTCTAGCTATTAAACAAATTTGACAGCACCCTGCTAATGGCAGGTAAAACCACCCCCTGCTAATGGCAGGTAAAACCGCCCCCTGCTAGTGGCAGGTAAAACCACCCCCTGCTAATGGCAGGTAAAACCACCCCCTGCTAGTGGCAGGTAAAACCACCCCCTGCTAATGGCAGGTAAAACCACCCCCTGCTAATGGCAGGTATAACCACCCCCTGCTAATGGCAGGTAAAACCACCCCCTGCTAATGGCATGTATAACCACCCCCTGCTAATGGCAGGTAAAACCATCGAATGGATCATCGGAGTGGGATGATGTTTAGATGATGCAATATTGTTTATGAATCACAATATCTTCTGAAGGAACTGTATGACACGGGGTTACAGACAAAGGATGTCAGAAGATGCTGAATGCCATTCGACTGATCATGATTTGTGTACGGAACTTGTGAGGCGAATTTGACAATAACTTAATAAAGCTTCATAAATAAAACCCTAAAGTTGGTAAGACGTTGCGTATACAATACAATATTTGAGTGGAACGAAATTAGTACTTGTTTTTCATTGTGAATCGCAGAACAAGATCTATATACCTTGTGAACATAATCTTGATTGGTAAACCTACCCAACGAAAACCGTAAAACACTCCTGATTACTAAATATAGAGAGCCAAGGAATATAAACCTGAATGTATTCCTCTCAGCACAGTGTGACATAAGTTGTCTCTGCGAGAAGATATGGAGCCGGGCTGCACCTTGCCAAATGCAAGTCTATTGATATGATCCGCAATATTGATATGAAGGCAAATACTGAAAGACCCCACCGTATAGAAGTTCTTGAAAATCTCCAGGGTATATTCGTTATAGCTCCAGCAAGCAAAGTCCAAAATATATTAATTTGTGAATATTAGTATTGCTAGATGATGAATAAGGCATAGCTGCACCATTTACAAATACGTCTCCTTATTCTCCTACTACATTCACTGCGGTCGGTTTATTCAACAATCACAAAGAGTTTCTCGACGAAAACAGTGCTGGATATCAGAAAGCATAAATCACTTTTAAAAGCGCGATTCGTAACTGGATAAAACTGCGGTACCAGAAAACTTCTATCCAAATTCTTAAAACGAGCTCTACAGCAAGTGAAATCATTTTGGAGCGTTTTTTTCAAACAAATCCGGTGTAGAATGTATGTGGATGCGTGATTCACAGATCACATTGTTTCATCATTTATTGATACGAATTTAAATATATTATATTCAGATATGTTATAGCAGGCGACAGTTCCGACATTCACTATTCAGCCGTCGTCCATCGAAGAATTTCAAATGTGTATAAAATAAAAATAATTAAAAAAAAACTCAAGATGGTTTCCTACAAGGGAGAAACGCTCAACAATTTTCAATGACAAGTAAGACATGATACTGAATAATCCTAATCACTGACCATTATGTCTATATCTAAATGTGCTTTTCCAGTGTATGTATCTCAGTCAGGCTTTGGCTGTGTCTGTTCGTTTGAAAACCATGCAGTTGTAAAACATATGATGTTCAAGAGGCCCTCAGCCCCAAGTTAAGACAAACGTAGCTCCAACGATCGTATTTTGCTGTCAGTGCACGATATTGATCACACAATTTGAGGCGTTTCTACAATAGTATTGAGGCATTTTTGCAAGTTTCTGCAATAGTATTGAGGCATTTTTGCAAGTTTCTGTAATAGTATTGAGGCATTTTTGTAAGTTTCTGCAATAGTATTCTATAACGTTGATTAAAATTGTCAGTCTGCATGTAATTCTGCAATTGCTACCAGGCCAGATATGTATATGCCGTATGCAGTTCCTTCTAGAATATCGCGACCCAGAAATGGGTAGTTAACTATGTCAACATTGTAATCGTTTGTCTTTATCATAGAGACGACATTAGGTAGGCCCGAAACAGTTTTGTTTAGGTACAGGTCCAGATATAGTGCTCCTTCGGAGCTATCAGTAGTTTCAAATGCATTGAAGAGCGCATTTATCTTCCACAGCGTCGTGCGAGGATGTTCCAGAGCCCATTTTTCTTTATCCAAACGAATTTCCAGGTATTATTTCAGTCACGCTTTCATTGTGATTGTCCATCTACACACTGTGAAGATGCAAAACACACGGTACTCTCACGGCTCCTAGCTAAACACACACGGTAATCTTACGGCCCCTAGCTAAACACACACGGTACTCTTACGGCTCCAAGCTAAACACACACGGTACTCTTACGGCTCCTAGCTAAACACACACGGTACTCTTACGGCTCCTAGCTAAACACACACGGTACTCTTACGGCTCCTAGCTAAACACACACGGTACTCTTACGGCAGTAGTATATAAACGGCATTACGAGTCACATTGACCTACTTTTTTGTTCCCCCGGTGGCGGATTGTGGAGGAACTTGGAGGTCACGGGAGGGTCACGTGATCAAGGCATGTCTAGACTTGTTCTGGGTTGTACAGTTCTGCCATACGGAGGATGGGTACTAGTATTTCGCTGACGTCCTAGTAATAAACATAATCTATATGTGTTGTACCATGTTAATAGATCAGTCTAGCATCTGTACCACCCTAGGGTTGAGTGTTTATTGTCCCGTGTATCTCCGCAGAAAATCAACAAACAAAATGGCGGCTCCAGGATGGTGTGGGGACGCCCTTGCCACATCACGGCGTCGACCCTAACCACAGCGCCATCTGCACACACTGACGCAAGGGAGACAATGGGGTCGAGTGAGGTATCAAAGTGAAGCTTAGGTGAATGGGCATCTAATGGGCTGGGTGTGGGATTGAAATATCGGCATTCTGCGCATGCGCGCTGGCCCAAGGGTATGAAAATATACGTTTTGGAGCTAGGGGAGCCACTGATGGTCCAATGGGATCGAGTGAGGTATTAAAGTGAAGCATTCGTGAAGGGGCGTCTGATGGGCTGGGTGTGGGGTTGAAGTATCGGCATTCTGCGCATGCGCGGTGGCCGAAGGGTATGGAAATAGCCGTGTTGGAGCTAGGGGAGCCACAAATGGTCCAATGGGATCGAGTGAGGTATCAAAGTGAAGCTTATGTGAAGGGGCATCTGATGGGGTGGGTGTGGGGTTGAAATATCGCCATTCTGCGCATGCGCGGTGGCCCGAGGGTATGGAAATAGCCGTTTTGGAGCTAGCGAAGCCACTATTGGTCCAGTGGGGTCGAGTGAGGTATCAAAGTGAAGCTTATGTGAAGGGGCATCTGATGGGGTGGGTGTGGGGTTGAAATATCGCCATTCTGCGCATGCGCGGTGGCCCGAGGGTATGAAAATATACGTTTTGGAGCTAGCGAAGCCAATAATGGTCCGATGGGGTCGAGTGAGGTATCAAAGTGAAGCTTATGTGAAGGGGCATCTGACTCGACTAGTGGGTTGAAATAGCGTCATTCTGCGCATGCGCGGTGGCCCAAGGGTATGGAAATAGCCGTGTTGGAGCTAGGGGAGCCACAAATGGTCCAATGGGATCGAGTGAGGTATCAAAGTGAAGCCTGGGTGAGGGGGCATCTAATGGGCTGGGTGTGGGGTTGAACTATCGGCATTCTGCGCATGCGCGGTGGCCCAAGGGTATGGAAATAGACGTTTTGGAGCTAGCGAAGCCACTATTGGTCCAGTGGGGTCGAGTGAGGTATCAAAGTGAAGCTTATGTGAAGGGGCATCCGATGGGGTGGGTGTGGGTTGAAATATCGCCATTCTGCGCATGCGCGGTGGCCCGAGGGTACGAAAATAGACGTTTTGGAGCTAGCGAAGCCAATAATGGTCCAATGGGATCGAGTGAGGTATCAAAGTGAAGCATTCGTGAAGGGGCATCTGATGGGTTGGGTGTGGGGTTGAACTATCGGCATTCTGCGCATGCGCGGTGGCCCAAGGGTATGGAAATAGCCGTGTTGGAGCTAGGTGAGTCCCTAGTGGGCCGATGGGGTCGAGTGAGGTATCAACGTGAAGCATTCGTGAAGGGGCATCTGATGGACTGGGCGTGGGGTTGAAATATCGACATTCTGCGCATGCGCGGTGGCCCAAGGGTATGGAAATACACGTTTTGAGAGCTAGGGGAGCCACTAATAGTCCAGTGGGGTCATATGAGGTATCCATGTGAAGCATTCGTGATGGGGCATCTCATGGACTGGGTGTGGGGTTGAAATATCGGCATTCTGCGCATGCGCTGTGGCCCAAGGGTATGGAAATAGATGTTTTGGTATCTACGGGAGCCCCTAATGGACCGATGGAGTTGTATGAGGTATCCATGTGAAGCATTCGTGAAGGGGCATCTGTTGGGTTGGGTGTGCGGTAGGAATATCATTCTGCGCATGCGCAGACGCAATGCGGACCTCTCGTCCAATCAGAAGCGAGTATTTCAAATCCGTCACAGAGCTCTCAGCCAATCAGAAGCGAGTATTTTGACCCGGTGCTTTATGGGCCATATCCAAGATGGCGGCACGTATGTTCAAGATGGCGGCACATCCGGTGTCGAAAACTGGCCATTTCGTCTGGATGTGGTCACCTAGTGTCGAAAACTGGACCTTGTATGGGTTCTGCTAGACGTTTTGACGCCATGATATAGACCGGAGAGAGAGAGAAAACAACAACAACAAGGATGACACATGAGGGAACAACAACAACAACAAGTTTTTTTTCATATAGTTTATTTTCCCCTCCATCATAACATACCCACGCTGGGGGAGCCGCGTTGGGTATGTTTACAATTCAAGAAAGACTCTTGTCCAATCAGAGACCGCCATTTGCATCTGTCCTATTCGTTCCTGTCCGTTAGATGTATTCTTGTCCAATCAGAAGTCGCCATTTCAGAGAGTTCCTTCTTCGGTCATGTTCATTCTGAACCGTTTATTCTAATCATCGTCGGCCAGGCCTGGATATTCTTCGGGCAGCATGTCCTGAAACAGTTGTTTGCGCATTCTGATCGCATTTTCCATGGCCTCGGTGGGTGGTAAACCCATATCCTCTTCCAAGTGACGCTTGGTCTTCATGATGGACCTGTGCGTGGGGTCCCCTTTCATTTCAAGCGGTAGTAAGGTATACTGTTCATAGATCGCCATGGCTGTTTTCCTGATGCGGGGACGCATTTGGGTGTACGTCTGTTGTAAATTATCCTCTCCGGCGTCCTCGATCGCTTCAGCGTGAGTATTGATAGCTGCTGTCACAATACGATCCCAGAAGGTAGGTTCTGCCTCACTTTCCTGGGATGAAGGCTGATTCTCTGAGGTCAAGCTCTCCATATCAGTAGATAGACTGTCAGCCATCTTGGATTCGGTATCAGTCGATGCACTCTCATCAATCTCTGTATCAGTATCTGCCTCAACGGGCTCCTCGGCGTCTTCAGTCCCATGTATATTTTTCTGGTGTCGCATCATATCGTAATGTCTGGTGAACGTGCGTTCACACTCAGAACAAGTATAAGCCATGTTGACGGTTGAACGTCGACTGTGCGTGTTTTGGGAATACGCTCGCTTTTATAGACAGTAACGCCCATCAACGCTTAGCTCAACGCTTCAACGCCCTGGTGAATTAGCTCAGAAGCTCTGATTTCATGGAATTGACACCAATTCATCGAAATGCAGTGACGCCCGTCAACGCCCGTCGTTACGCCTTAACGCTCGTCTCAACGCTTTAACACACTTTCTTAATGCTTTAACGTTGTTTAATGATGCGTTCGAACAAATGTTTCTTTTGTGCTATTGCTCTGACATACGCCGCTTTCCAGTTCATGCCCGAGGTTTTCAACATCGACGCTGTTCTTTCAATTTCCATATGGACTGGGTCCTTATCCAACAATTTCATATGGTTCAGTAAGTCGACATACTGCTGACGTAAAGCCCGTCGTAGTCTGAGTGCCAATCTGTTATGGGCTAAAATTGCAGCTTCCTCTTTCGAATACCCTTTGCGTTGAAACTTGTTTCCTGTGGCCTCCAACATCCCGCCCATCTCGGCGTCCATACTTTCTTTGAACAAATCCTTCCATAGCCTCGAGTTCACATTATGTTCTTCAACCTCGGGTTGGGCCTTCACGGTTGGGTGATATTCCAGGACTGATGGTATGAAGCGGGCCCGCTGTATGGGGGTGGGCTTCTGCTGCTGCTCTGCCAGGAGTGCACTCGGCGGATGGTGTAGGGGTATATCCTGATAACGTGCAAATTCAAAGTACGCGCGAGGAACGATCAACACCTACGTCACACACGACAGTATTAGAGCATCCTTATACGATGACGGTGAGCGGCCCTACGGGGTGTGGAAAGACGTCCTGGGTGATGAAGTTCTTAGAGGAAGGTGTGGCAACCCCAGCTCCGACACGTGTTGTTTGGTGTTATAGCCAATGGCAGCCCGCCTACGAAACTGCACGACTACAGAATGTGAGCTTTGTTCCAGGAATTCCTCACGACATAGACGAACCCTATTACTTCGATTCCGAGCAGACCAACGTGGTAGTGCTCGATGATCTGATGAGTGCGGCCAAGGACAATTCGAAAATCGCCGACCTATTCACCAAAGGGTCCCATCATCGAAATCTGTCCGTCATCTATTTGACTCAGAATCTCTTTCCTCAAGGGAAGGCGTCCAGAGATATTGCCTTGAACTGCCAATACTTTGTGTTGTTCTCCAATCCCATTGATAGAGCACAAATCCGTGTGTTTGGTAGTCGAATTTATCCTCAGAACATTGACCATTTTATGCGGGCGTTTCAAGAAGCGACAATTCGTCCGTACGGCTACCTGTTCGTAGATTTAAAAGCCCATACCCCCGAAGATCGTCGGCTGACGACCCACCTGTTACCCGGCGAGGAATCACCACAACGGCATATACCCCTACACCATCCGCCGAGTGCACTCCTGGCAGAGCAGCAGCAGAAGCCCACCCCCATACAGCGGGTCCGCTTCATACCATCAGTCCTGGAATATCACCCAACCGTGAAGGCCCAACCCGAGGTTGAAGAACATAATGTGAACTCGAGGCTATGGAAGGATTTGTTCAAAGAAAGTATGGACGCCGAGATGGGCGGGATGTTGGAGGCCACAGGAAACAAGTTTCAACGCAAAGGGTATTCGAAAGAGGAAGCTGCAATTTTAGCCCATAACAGATTGGCACCCAGACTACGACGGGCTTTACGTCAGCAGTATGTCGACTTACTGACCCATATGAAATTGTTGGATAAGGACCCAGTCCATATGGAAATTGAAAGAACAGCGTCGATGTTGAAAACCTCGGGCATGAACTGGAAAGCGGCGTATGTCAGAGCAATAGCACAAAAGAAACATCTGTTCGAACGCATCATTAAACAACGTTAAAGCATTAAGAAAGTGTGTTAAAGCGTTGAGACGAGCGTTAAGGCGTAACGACGGGCGTTGGCGGACGTCACTGCATTTCGATGAATTGGTGTCAATTCCATGAAATCAGAGCTTTTGGGCTAATTCACCAGGGCGTTGAAGCGTTGAGCTAAGCGTTGATGGGCGTTACTGTCTATAAAAGCGAGCGTATTCTCAAAACACGCACAGTCGACGTTCAACCGTCAACATGGCTTATACTTGTTCTGAGTGTGAACGCACGTTCACCAGACATTACGATATGATGCGACACCAGAAAAATATACATGGGACTGAAGACGCCGAGGAGCCCGTTGAGGCAGATACTGATACAGAGATTGATGAGAGTGCATCGACTGATACCGAATCCAAGATGGCTGACAGTCTATCTACTGATATGGAGAGCTTGACCTCAGAGAATCAGCCTTCATCCCAGGAAAGTGAGGCAGAACCTACCTTCTGGGATCGTATTGTGACAGCAGCTATCAATACTCACGCTGAAGCGATCGAGGACGCCGGAGAGGATAATTTACAACAGACGTACACCCAAATGCCCCCGCATCAGGAAAACAGCCATGGCGATCTATGAACAGTATACCTTACTACCGCTTGAAATGAAAGGGGACCCCACGCACAGGTCCATCATGAAGACCAAGCGTCACTTGGAAGAGGATATGGGTTTACCACCCACCGAGGCCCTGAAAAATGCGATCAGAATGCGCAAACAACTGTTTCAGGACATGCTGCCCGAAGAATATCCAGGCCTGGCCGACGATGATTAGAATAAACGGTTCAGAATGAACATGACCGAAGAAGAAACTCTCTGAAATGGCGACTTCTGATTGGACAACGTCTAGCAGGACCCATACAAGGTCCAGTTTTCGACACTAGGTGACCACATCCCGACGAAATGGCCAGTTTTCGACACCGGATGTGCCGCCATCTTGAACATACGTGCCGCCATCTTGGATATGGCCCATAATGCACCGGGTCAAAATACTCGCTTCTGATTGGCTGAGAGCTCTGTGACGGATTTGAAAGACTCGCTTCTGATTGGACGAGAGCTCCGCATTGCGTCTGCGCCTGCGCAGAATGATATTCCTACCGCACACCCAACCCAACAGATGCCCCTTCACGAATGCTTCACATGGATACCTCATACAACTCCATCGGTCCATTAGGGGCTCCCGTGGATACCAAAACGTCTATTTCCATACCCTTGGGCCACAGCGCATGCGCCGAATGCCGATATTTCAACCCCACACCCAATCCATGAGATGCCCCCTCACGAATGCTTCACATGGATACCTCATATGACCCCACTGGACTATTAGTGGCTCCCCTAGCTCTCAAAACGTCTATTTCCACACCCTTGGGCCACCGCGCATGCGCAGAATGTCGATATTTCAACCCCACGCCCAGTCCATCAGATACCCCTTCACGAATGCTTCACGTTGATACCTCACTCGACCCGATCGGCCCACTAGGGACTCACCTAGCTCCAACACGGCTATTTCCATACCCCTGGGCCACCGCGCATGCGCAGAATTCCGATAGTTCAACCCCACACCCAACCCATCAGATGCCCCTTCACGAATGCTTCACTTTGATACCTCACTCGATCCCATTGGACCATTTGTGGCTCCCCTAGCTCCAACAGGGCTATTTCCATACCCTTGGGCCACCGCGCATGCGCAGAATGCCGATAGTTCAACCCACTAGTCGAGTCAGATGCCCCTTCACATAAGCTTCACTTTGATACCTCACTCGACCCCATCGGACCATTATTGGCTTCGCTAGCTCCAAAACGTCTATTTTCATACCCTCGGGCCAGCGTGCATGCGCAGAATGGCAATATTTCAATCCCACACCCACCCCATCAGATGCCCCTTCACCTAAGCTTCACTTTGATACCTCACTCGACCCCATTGGTCCATTAGTGGCTCCCCTAGCTCCAACACGGCTATTTCCACACGGTTGGTCCACACGAGTTGTCTCCCTTGCGTCAGTGTGTGCATTTGGCGCTGTGGTTAGGATCGACGCCGTGATGTGGCAAGGGCGTCCCCACACCATCCTGGATCCGCCATTTTGTTTGTTGATTTTCTGCGGAGATACACGGGACAATAAACACTCGAACCTAGGGTGGTACAGATGCTAGACTGATCTATTAACATGGTACAACACCTATAGATTATGTTTATTACTAGGACGTCAGCGAAATACTAGTACCCATTCTCCGTATGGCAGAACTGTACAACCCAGAACAAGTCTAGACATGCCTTGATCACGTGACCCTCCCGTGACCTCCAAGTTCCTCCACAATCCGCCACCGGGGGGAACAAAAAGGTAGGTCAATGTGACTCGTAATGCCGTTTATATACTACTTACGGCTCCTAGCTAAACACACACGGTACTCTTACGGTTCCTAGCTAAACGCACACTGTACTCTTACGGCTCCTAGCTAAACACACACGGTACTCTTACGGCTCCTAGCTAAACACACACGGTACTCTTACGGACCCTAGCTAAACACACACTGTACTCTTACGGCTCATAGCTCCGGGATAATTGGAATTAGACAAGTTACGAACCATTGCACCAGATTTCTTGTACACCAATATTGTAGCATGTGAAATATGTGGACATTTTTCTGTGGTAAATCAGAGTAAATAAAGTTGTGATCAATGAAGTATCTTCTGAAGTGTGTAATGTCACTTTCGGGTCCCTCGTGGGTCGACCATTGGTCTTAGCATATATGAAGGGTTGGACTTGGAAATTCTTCTATAAACGACGGCTGAAAAGTGAATTACAGACTTTACGCTTACTTGTATCCCAGCTGAGCGGAACTTAACAAACCCGCTGGCATTTGTTGTTTTATTGCGAGAGCTATAAACATGATCAATATAAAGCTTTTCTCTCTGAGATTACTAATATGAGAATATATTAAAATTTATAGCTATAAAGTTATTCAATTTAAATGCTTGCCTATTCATAAAATGAGTCTTCTTTTCAAACGTTTCTATTTTGAGAAGTTCTAAATTTTCCATTAAAATTGATTATGTTGTCAAGTAGAACAATCCTTCAACAAAGTGCCTCACTTGTTTTTTAATTTGGCCTAGATCTTATTCTGCGGAATTTTATATTTCACCAAAATTTGGAACCAGGTGCATGGGATACACCGCGAAGACATTTTATATTCAAAATATGTTTTCACATAAGACAATAATATTTTTGAATTTTGGACTTTCACAAGACCATATTGACCGATTTTACCAGTTGTGGTATCACATCAAATCGGTAGGTACATCTCTTGAAATGTGTATCCATACATTTTACCAATTCCTGCAGAGTCAAATGGTTGCTTTTCAGTAACCAGACGTCGTCAATTTTTCCAACCTGTTAAATATCGCTTGTCACGCGTGACACGTCACGTTTTGCGTCACGTGTAATATGCCACGTCTTTTTCACAAAATAAAATATAGGTCTGTCTATCGTACTCGTTTACGGGGAGGAAGAAATAAGGTGCCAATACAGAAGTGCAAGTAAACAGACTTTACTGACAGAACAATTAACATTTGTATACATAACAATAAATTAATAAAAAAAAAATATGTAGTTGCAACCACAATCAAATTAGCAAATAGTCTATTCACGTGAACAGTCCGCCTTTAATATGCCCTATCGGTCAGCCATGGAACGGTGATACACAGCGGCACTCCAGAGTCTGCACAGCTCAACTGTATACGGCGGGGACGTGGTTAACGTGGAACACGATTCGCCATCGATCCTGCACTCGGTCTATCGCAGTCCCTGATGAAGGCTGTAGAAATTACTGCTGGGGTCGATTGGTGATCTGTGCGTGTTACCAGGCGTTTAGTCCCACAAGTCCGTAAAGGGAGCTGGAGTTCATGGTATATTAACCCCTCAGGCCGTAATGAAGTATCCGCCACCGGCTGGAATATTGGTCCTGGCTGAGAACAGAAACACATTTATCTAATATGCGTTCATCCATTTAGAATTACGTTATATTTCAGCGTCAAATTACTTCATTCTATTTGGAACTACGGCTGGCTTACTGTACATCCACGACTTACTGTACATATTTACAAACGCAGCATTCACAAAGATTATTACATACATTTACAATCTTTGTCAGCGAGAAATTCAACATTACCTACTACTGCAAATACGTATAAATACGCAGCATTCACAAAGAGTATTACATACATTTACAATCTTTGTCAGCGAGAAATTTAACGTTACATACTACTGCAAATACATGTAGACCTATAAATCCAGCTAGCGTATTCCAATATTTGAAGATAGTTCGCCATATATCATATGACCGCCCGGTCTCTAGAGCTACACGGGCCCGACGTGTGTTCACCACAAGGGCAAAAGTTGGAATGCAATATATCTTACAACCAGATACCAAAATCATCTGTTCTGTTAGCACCAACTGGCCAATCGAATATTCACGCTTGGCAGGAATTAGATTCGAGTGTCTCTTATGTAACTTTATTACGCGACTTTCCATGTCGTGTGACCATTGATAACAACCTCTATTTACACAACAAAGACCTCGCGCCGGCACACGCCACACATTCTCCTCAGCGGGCCAGTTCATTACTTCGTCGGTACACTGGATAAACCCTGCCACATTACTCATTTATCCTAATACAAAACTGTACATACGGTGATATATAAAGTCACATGTGTGACATCACCCCGCCCTTAAGAATGAATTCTGGAATTAAATTAAAAAAAACCCACTAATTTCTTTCTTTCACAACAGGGCTGCTGCTCAAAAAGTCTGCACCGACATTCAGTTTACCTTTTATTGCCTCGATCTTGTAATTACAAGTCTGTAAATATAAAGCCCATCTCATTAATCTTGAATTATTGAGCTTAGCAGTTTTGAGAAATGAAAGTGGCTGATGGTCAGTTTGTAGCAAAAATGTCTGTCCAAACATGTAAACATTGTATTTGTTTACAGCCCAAACAATAGCCAAACCTCCTTTCTCTGTGGTTGAGTTTCCTACTCGCATAAGCGATAGGATGCAGTTCTCCATCAAAATTCTGTAGCAGTACTGATCCTATGCCTACATCTGAATCATCAGTTCTAAGAATAAACTCTTTTGAAAAATCTGGCAATTTCAAAACAGGTGCACTGCACAACCTCTCGTTTAGTGTGTTAAAAGCTAGATCATGAACGGCTTCCCATTCCAACTTGTTTGGTTTCCCTTTTCCCGTCAAATCAGTTAAGGGTGCTGCAATGGTTGAGTAGTTCGGAACATACTTCTGGTAGTAACCAGCAAGACCTAAAAAAGAGCGCAATTCTTTCTTAGTCTGCGGTTGTGGGGCACATTTGATTTGCTCAATCTTGTTTTCCAATGTACCAAGTACACCTTGTCCTACCTCGTGACCTACGTACTCTAACTTCCGGTATCCAAAATAGCATTTGGATGGCTTAACCCTTTCAATGTTGATGACGTGCAGTGCACGTCACTGCTTTATATCCTCATTGTGTTCATGACGTGCAGTGCACGTCCAAGCTCGCAGTCGTTCTGTGACAGTGACGTTACGTCGGCGGGCGTAATTCTATGCATTGACAGACACGCTGATCAAACAGAAGGTAATTCCGTCGTTACTGGCGCATCCGCAAATGGCATTTCCTATTATTTTGACATCAAAGCATGGACGACACGTCTAAGTGTACAGTATTCTTGTAAAGGCCGCAACATGGCAGGAGAACCCAGGTTAAACAGTGAAAGGGTTAAGCGTAAGCTTAGCTTGTTTAACTCGTTCAAATGTTTCACACAGTCGCGTCATATGTGTGTACCAAGTTTCTGTGTGTACAAGAACGTCATCGACGAAACTGTCTATATCTGACAAACCATGGAGAAGTTTTCTCATCATGCGATTGTAAGTACTTCCGGCATTTACCAAACCAAAAGGCATGCGTGTAAACCTGCGCAAACCCTGTTGGCTATAGAAAGAAGTGAGATCCCGAGCGGTCTGTGTTAAGGGGATTTGCCAATACCCTTTACAAAAATCCAATTTTGACAGAAATTTGCAGTTTGCTACTCTAGCAAAAATTTCCTCAGAATTAGACATTGGCTCAGCGTCAAAAATCGTCACTTTATTGAGTCTACGGAAGTCAATTACCGGCCTTAATGTAAGGTCTTTCTTCTTTATCAATTCCCATTTGTTCCATTTCCAAAACCTCCTTTTTTACAGTATCTAACAGTGCGTGAGGAACTGGATATGGCTTTACCGTGATAGGTTCCTTTGTTGTAAGAACGATGTCGTGTTCCACCAAATTTGTAAGTCCAGGTTTGTGGGAAAATATATCCCGATACTTGCTGATAAGCGCACGCAACTCCCGCGCCTGCGTGTCGGACAAATCATCGGAAATATTTACATCCAGGTACGTCTCGGTTTTTGTAGACGGATACTCTTCTAATAGAGTTTCATTATCGAACATTTCGTTTCCACCAGGGTCTAAATCGATCGCTGCAACTAATCTTGCCGTACAAGGTTTTTCACGTTCCTGTTCGACATATCGTTTCAGCATGTTGATGTGAAAGATTTTGCGTTTCTTTCCCACCAAGACTCGGTAGTCATTGAGGCCTATTTTCTCTTTAACTTAAAGAGTTTGTTTGAATGACTCGGAAGCAAAACGAGAACTCGGTCGCCTACACTTAAGACTCTAGTTTTCGTTTTCCTGTCAAAATTTCGTTTATACCGCGCCTGCGCAGAACCTAGATTTTCTTTAGCTAACTGCGCAACATCCTCCAATTTGTTACGCAAGTCAACAACGTGCTCGTAAGTTGTACGGACGTTTTCATCGTCAATCCCTTTTGTCCATAACTCACGTAAAATCGTCATTGGTCCCCAGACGGTGCGGCCATAAAGCAATTCAAACGGTGAAAACCTTAGACTCTCCTGCGGTACTTCACGGTATGCAAAAAGCAACGGCTCAATGTAACGATCCCAATCCATCGGTCGCTCTGCGCACAACTTTTTAAGCATGTTCTTTAGTGTACCGTTGAAACGTTCAACTAAACCATTGGACATCGCGTGGTATGGTGTTGTTCGGAACTGTTCGATAGAAAGTAGCCGACAAAACTCTGTCATCATTCCAGATGTAAAATTGCTCCCATTGTCCGTTAAAATAGACAGCGGAATTCCAACGCGTGAGAATATGCCCCAGAGCGCTTCTGCTACTCGCTCGATAGTAATATCGGGCAAAGCTATCGCTTCAGGGTATCGCGTTGCATAGTCTACGACAGTCAAAATATATTTATTCCGACGTTCTGTTCCTGGTTGAATCGGTTCTATGATATCCGCAGCTACTCTGCTGAACGGTGTATCAACTAGTGGCATCTTTTCTAACGGGACTTTTGGGACCCTACCCTTGGCCACAGTCTTTTGACAAATGTCGCAAGACCGACAAAATCTCTCAACGTCAGAATTTATACCTGGCCAGTAAAAATTACTCACTATTCTAACAAGTGTTTTCCTCGTGCCAAGATGATCTGCCATAACAGTGTTATGAACAAGCTTCAATACAGATTTTCTCAGATCGGTGGATACTACTAACTGTCTCTGTTGTACCAGAAGATTTAGTGTACAAGCGATATAAAACACCATGTTTATAGGCAAAACCTTCAGTTCCCGATCCGACCGGTTCATGTTCAGTTTTTGCACGGTCATGAAACCTTCGAAGTGAAGTCATCTTTTTGCATGGCGATCAAACTTTCACGAGTCACATTTGGCATGTCAATTTTCGGTACGTTAAGTGGTGGCATTGGATTGTGAACTTTAACAGCCTGACAGTCATTTCCAATTTTGCATCAAGTTCTGAATTTACATCGGTAATTTCATCACGTGACATGCTAGATGTCTTACCGTCCAAAACCTCGCGATCAACTTCGACACTCAACGAATAAGATGACCTACAATCAGTCACATGATCAACCATATAAGAGTTTTCCGGGCTAACCGCTGCACCTGGCACGTTGCCTACAATCAAATCGCAAACAGGATTTGGCATACATAAGGCTTCAACTACGCCAGTGTAAAACGGTGTTCGAATAAAGATACGAGCAACTGGAGCAATACGCACAGTTCGATCAATCATGACATACCTTTTCTCTTGACCTAGTAATTCGTTATCGTCAACAAGATCTCGGCAGACGACTACACCGCTGCACCCAGTATCGCGCATTACACGCACTTTCTTCGAACCTACAAAACCTTGCTCAATATGCAACCCTGACAAATCAATTTCAGAGTCAGAACACGAACCACGGAGAACCGGTATATTGCATCCACACTCCAAGATTGCTGTACCATCTCCTAGAGAACAATTATGGTCATTTCTAGGTATAGACTGTTCAACACGACAAAAAGCGGTATACGTTGGTCTTCTAGGCTTATCATCGTGTAAACGTTTCTTGCACTGACGGGCTAGATGACCCACAGAATGACACCTGTAACAAGTTATCTCCCCTTGGCTTGATTTATTTCCATTAACCAATTTGTCAGTATTATCGTTAGATGCCGAGTCACGTTTCTGACCTGGTTTCTGAGACTGGTTCGCATTACCGGGCCGACTTAGATGTTGCCAGTTACGGGCTTCCATATATGTTTCAGCTAACTTGACTAACTCGTTAATATTCTGAGGGGCACGCTCGCGAATAAAAACTGCAAGATCTCTTGGTGCATTTGAAATAAACTGCTCTTTCAGAAAGAGTTGGCGCAAACCTTCAAAATCTTTCTCAACGCCAGACAAATCTACCCACCTATCCAAATATGTCCCAAGCCTGAACCCAAATTGAGCAGGTGTTTCATTCGACTCTGGTTTTGAAGTGAAACACTTTTTTCTGAAACCATCTTCCGTTAACCGGAAACGTTTAAACAGTGCTTCCTTGAGTTTTGTATAATTCCCTGCCTCTTCAGTAGACAAACGAACATATACATCCAGGGCCTTACCTGTTAAAAGCGCATCGAGATAAACGGAACTATCTTCGGGTTTCCACTTTTGAGAGTCGGCATAACGTTCAAAACGCTCAATATAAGAATCAAGTTGATCCTTATTTTCATTAAAGACAGGCAACTTGGGTCTGAACTCTACAACATTACGGTGGACTGGTAGCGCCTCATTAACAGGCTGAGCTACCGCGCGTTTCTCGACAATTTCCAATTCCATGCGCCTAAGCTCTAATTCTTGGGCACGGCAATCTCTTTCATGAGCACGTATTTCACGTTCACGCTCTTGTTGTTCTTGTTGTTCTTTTTCAAAGCGTTTACGCTCTTCGTCGATGAAAAGCTTTAACTCCATCCCTCCTAACCCTAACTCTTTACAACAGCGCATCAAATACGCAATATCCGCCATAGCCTAACCGTCCTATAAACTAAGACAAAACGTACAGTGAGCAATAATTACACGCGAAAATTTCTCCACTACTTCGCAATACACACGCCTACTAATGCTCAATACAAAACGTGATGATCAATCACCGTCAAAAAATTGACAACAAAGCGCACGGCAAATGCATTCTGCGCATGCGCGGTGGACAAAGGGTATGGAAATAGACGTTTTGGGGTCTGGGTGCGCCACTAGTGGTCCTATGGAGTCGAGTGAGGTATCAATGTGAAGCCTATGTGAGGGGGCATCTGCCTGGACTAGTGTGTCGTCCGTGTTCAACATTCTGCGCATGCGCAGACAGGGAATTGTGGAAAAAGTAGTCCCCAAATTTGAAATACGCTGCATGGTCCGATTGGGTCGTATGAGGGGCTGGGTGCGGGGTTGAAATAGCGTCATTCTGCGCATGCGCGGTGGACCAAGGGTATGGAAATAGACGTTTTGGGGTCTAGGGGAGCCACTAATGGTCCAATTGGGTCATATGAGGTATCAATGTGAAGCCTATGTGAGGGGACATCCGACGGGTGGGTGTGGGGTTGGAATATCGTCATTCTGCGCATGCGCGGTAGACCAAGGGTATGGAATAGACGTTTTGGGATCTAGGGGAGACCCTAATGGGCCTATGCAGTCGAGTGAGGTATTACTGTGAAGCACACATGAGAGGGCATCCGCCTGGACTAGTATCTCGGCCGTTGTCAATAGTCTGCGCATGCGCAAACAGGGAATTGTGGGAAAAGGGTATGGAAATAGACGTTTGGGGGTCTGGATGGGACACTTGTGGTCCTATGGAGTCGTATGAGGTATCAATGTGAAGCCTATGTGAGGGGGCATCCGACGGGGTGGGGGTGACGTGGAACTGACGTCATTCTGCGCATGCGCAGTAGAGCAAGTGTATGGAAATATACGTTTTGAAGTCGAGGTGGGCCACTATTGGTCGTATGGAGTCGTATGAGGTATCAATGTGAAGCATTCGTGAAGGAGCATCTGACTGGGTGAATGTGGGGTAGGAATATCGTCATTCTGCGCATGCGCGGTGGACAAAGGGTATGGAAATAGACGTTTTGGGGTCTGGGTGGACCACTAGTGGTCCTATGGAATCGTGTGAGGTATCAATGTGAAGCCTATGTGAGGGGGCATCTGTCTGGACTAGTGTGTCGTCCGTGTTCAACATTCTGCGCATGCGCAGACAGGGAATTGTGGAAAAAGTAGTCCCCAAATTTGAAATACGCTGCATGGTCCGATTGGGTCGTATGAGGTATCAATGTGAAGCATTCGTGAAGGGGCATCTGATGGGCTGGGTGCGGGGTTGAAATAGCGTCATTCTGCGCATGCGCGGTGGACCAAGGGTATGGAAATAAACGTTTTGGGTCTAGGGGAGCCACTAATGGTCCAATTGGGTCATATGAGGTATCAATGTGAAGCCTATGTGAGGGGACATCCGACGGGTGGGTGTGGGGTTGGAATATCGGCATTCTGCGCATGCTCAGTAGACCAAGGGTATGGAAATAGACGTTTTGGGGTTTAAGGGAGACACTATTGGCCCGATTGGGTGATATGAGGTATCAATGTGAAGCCTATGTGAGGGGGCATCCGACGGGTGGGTGTGGGGTTGGAATATCGTCATTCTGCGCATGCGCGGTAGACCAAGGGTATGGAATAGACGTTTTGGGATCTAGGGGAGACCCTAATGGGCCTATGCAGTCGAGTGAGGTATTACTGTGAAGCACACATGAGAGGGCATCCGCCTGGACTAGTATCTCGGCCGTTGTCAATAGTCTGCGCATGCGCAAACAGGGAATTGTGGGAAAAGGGTATGGAAATAGACGTTTGGGGGTCTGGATGGGACACTTGTGGTCCTATGGAGTCGTATGAGGTATCAATGTGAAGCCTATGTGAGGGGGCATCCGACGGGGTGGGGGTGGCGTGGAACTGACGTCATTCTGCGCATGCGCAGTAGAGCAAGAGTATGGAAATATACGTTTTGAAGTCGAGGTGGGCCACTATTGGTCGTATGGAGTCGTTTGAAGTATCAATGTGAAGCATTCGTGAAGGAGCATCTGACTGGGTGAATGTGGGGTAGGAATATTGTCATTCTACGCATGCGCGGTGGACAAAGGGTATGGAAATTGACGTTTTGGGGTCTGGGTGGGCCACTAGTGGTCCTATGGATTCGAGTGAGGTATCAATGTGAAGCCTATGTGAGGGGGCATATGCCTGGACTAGTGTGTCGTCCGTGTTCAACATTCTGCGCATGCGCAGACAGGGAATTGTGGAAAAAGTGCATTGCAGTGAACGTTTTAGGATATAGGAGAGCCCCTAATGGGCCGATGGAGCCGTATGAGGTATCAATGTGAAGCCTAGGTGAGGGGGCATCCGCCTGGACTAGTGTCTCGGCCGTTGTCTACATGCTGCGCATGCGCAAACAGGGAATTGTGAGCAACGCCCGCCAACGCCAAGCTCAACGCTTCAACGCCCTGGTGAAGTAGCTCAAAACCTCTGATTTTCATGGAATTGTCACTAATTCATTGGTAATGCAGTGACGCCCGTCAACGTCCGGCTTAACGCCCTAGCATAACGCCTTGACGCCATGATATAGACAGATGAGAGAAGAACAACAACAAGGATGAGAACAACAACAACAACAACGAGTTTTTTTCATATAGTTTATTTCCCCCTCCACCATAACATACCCACGCTGGGGGAGCCGCGTTGGGTATGTTTACAATTCAAGAATACTCTTGTCCAATCAGAGACCGCCATTTGGTCCTGCCATATTCGTTCTTGCCCTTTAGATGTATTCTCGGCTGCACTTGTCCAATCAGAAGACGTCCTTAAGAAAGTCTCATCTTCGGCCCTGTTCGCTCTCATCCGTTTGCTCTAATCGTCGTCGGTCAGGCCTGGATATTCGTCGGTCAGCATATCCTGAAACAGTTGTTTGCGCATTCTAATCGCATCGGTGGGTGGTAACCCCATAGCCTCTTCCAAGTGACGCTTGGTCTTCATGATGGACCTGTGCGTGGGGTCGCCTTTCATTTCAAGCGGTAGTAAAGTATACTGTTCATAGATCGCCATGGTTGTTTTCCTGATGCGGGGCCGCATTTCGGTGTACGCCTGTTGTAAGTTATCCTGTCCCGCGTCCTCGATCGCTTCAGCGTGAGTATTGATAGCTGCTGTCACAATACGATCCCAGAAGGTAGGTTCTGCCTCACTTTCCTGGGATGTAGGCTGACTATCTGATTACAAGCGTCTAGTCCGTCATTCATAATCCAGCCGTCGTCCATTAGAGAATATCCGCGTCCATAATCCAAAGACCTATTCCATTTCCATATAACAGTATTAGCACCAAATTCAAAAAGACAAAAGTATACATAAACATAGGCTTGTTTCCTGCAAGAGAGAAGCGGTCAACAATTTTCAATGATGCCGGCAAGACATCATGATGTTCCAAAATATCAAATCCGTATCGCTGATCAGTATTCTTAATCCATAATATTCGTTATAGAGTCGTCATCTAAAAATGATGTACCTCAGCCACGCTTTGATTGTGACTGTTCATATGAGTACCATGAGGATCTTGAAGTACATGGGCTCATACGGCCCCTAGCCCCGGGTTAAGCGGAATTAGACACATGTTACGAAACGTAGCGCCATAGATCTTGCACGCTACGTTCGTATTTTGCTATCAGCATGCGATATGTATCGCCAAATTTGAGAAACTTTGAGTGGAGGCGCTTGGTGGAATAGCCCTGTTTTATAAGTTTCTGCAACAATGTTTTGTGACGTTGATTAAAATCATCACATTTAACACAGGATCTAGCAAATGCTACTAAGCGAGATATGTATACGCCATATGCAGGTCCCACTGGAATATTACTATCCAGAAAGGGATAGTTTACGATGTCGAAATTGTAATCATCTCTTTTGTCATAAAGTCGACGAGAGAGAATGCCCGCTTCATTTTTATAGAGATAGAGATCTAAATAAGATGTGCCTGTAGGGCTATCTGTAGTTTCCTTCAAATCCAGTGAAGGTGGATATATATCCTTCACTGCGTCATTTATATAGCGATTATCCACAGCGAGAAGATCGTCTATATAGCGTTTGGTGAATGAGAAGGAACGGGCTTTGAGTGGATCGGTTTTTGAAAGCGCCAGCATATAGTCATATTCATAAGAGAACAGATACAGGTCAGCCAACAGGGGTGCACAATTAGTACCCATTGGAATACCTATATGCTGCTGATATATTGTGTTGCCAAATTTCACATAGATATTTTTAATGAGAAATTCAAGCAACTCTATAAACAAAGAAACATCCCATGAATGATATCTCTTGTATGTAGTAGAGCTAAAGAATGCTTTATGGCTTCCGACATTAATATATCTACGATCAGTTTTCTTGAACACAGATACTATTAATGAACTTATACGGTCAATAAGGTCCTGATGAGGGATTGTAGTATAGAGAGTCGAGGAATCCCATGTGATACATGTCTGTACAGTATGTGACCTTTAGCAATCAAGTTCTTCCGTCAAGACATTTTGAGTTTTTCAATATCCACATACATTCAACGCCAGAGTTCTTGGAAATAGTGGCGCAATACCTTTCCCAAAATGCTTTTACCTCCTGAAGGGCCCTCGTCAATAGGGTTGAAAGAAGCTTGGTGGTGCAGCTTCTAGAACCAGCTATGAATCTAGCTTTGTATGGTGATTTATGCATTTTGGGAGTCCAGTATATTTTTTGGTATGTCGCTATGATTGGTTGGAAGACAGATACCTCTTTCCCTGAAAGACTTTTTGTGATTGTTAAATAAATCTTCCAGACTAAATGCAGTTTGGGAGTAAGTAGACGTATTTGATGAAGATATGTCTACACTCAATTCTTTAACCAGCACCTGGTAATAGTAATATTTACATATGAATATTATATTATTCGGAGCTTTGTCTGCTGGGACTGTGACGAATTTACTCTGGAGATTTGCTAGAACTTCTTGCGAATTGAGGTTTCTCAGTACTTGTTTTGTTGGGGAAGAGACTTGTCAATATGGCGGATTGTTTCAACGACCTTGCTCTTGGTGAGGTCCAGCCAATCAGCGAGTACTGTAGGTTCAACTTTTTCTCGCTTAGACCAATCAATAACGTACTGTTCTAATGCAGTCAGGACTATCTTCTGGTCCGCCTTCAGATTTATTCTTCTTGGCTCTCTATATTTAGGTCCTTTCATCAGGAGTAATTTCAGATTCTTATCACTCACCACATCAAGGTTACCAGTCACAATATGTTTGCATGGTGTATAGATAAAGTTCGACAATTCACAATGACAACTATAGCCTCCTGACGTGTATAAGTTCCAGTCAAACTCCTTGACAGCATTGGAGTAATTGAATATTTTGGTGGCTATAGATTTAGTATACTTATATGAAATGCAAGGAGGTTCTGTGAACTTGAAATAGTTTGGTACAGCGTTGCGTACCTCTGGATCATTCAGGATTCGAGGTAAATTAATGATGTCAAGC
>JAVTVY010011928.1:0-58255 GCA_036873755.1 Hanleya hanleyi
ACCAGGCCGCTTCCCTTTTATAGTACGCTAGCTGGTGATCTATTTTTAGCACACTCAGTTCAACTACCCCAAGTCGAGGACCAGACATATAGAGTATGTATTGCATGCTATGGTATTCATCAGTGCAAGGGTGGCATCGATGGGGGTGATCGGTCAGCTTGGTAACGAAAAACGTGACATTGGTCACCCTCTCTACGACCCATTGTGTGTTGGGGCCCATTCCAAGGGATCCACGGTGTCCAGTTTCTCCAGCATTGCCTCTAGCGACGCCCGGTTAATGATGGTAAACGGTTGGTCAAATACCCGAATGTTACTGCTCGGGTAAAAATATCGGGCTGCTTGGTCTGTGTCCTTATGCTGCAGCACATAACCAAGCGCCAGATTCAACTTGAAGGCCGTAGTTTGATCGTTGAAGATGGCTTTCACGTAGCTGCGTAGGCGGGTGAGGTTGGTCAGTCGGAAATTGTAGATATCTTGAATGGGGCGATGACGGTAGAAACAGTGCCGGATCATGTGCCAATGGCGCCGATAGATGTCACTCACTGGATGGTGTTCGTGTAACAGATCGCTAGGAACATGTATGGGTTCGTCCACGAAGTGTACTTTGCTCTCCTCGTCGTGCAAAATCTGGCCCAATGTCTTGTCGTCGGAATTTGACTGTTGAATTAGGGCGACATCATCATCTTCAACCCTCGTGCGATGGGTGGGAGTTCCCGCTTTCTCGATACTGGTGCCTACGGACTCTTCTACCTGCAGACGTGACTGCAGAACAGGGTGTCGTGTGCGTTGGTGTCGCAGCAACTGACTGGTCAGTTTGAAAATCCGACCACATTCTTCGCATGGACGCTTGGGTACTTCATGGCGTGCACGTGTGTGGCGCTGTAAATGATCTGGGCGCTGAAACGACAGTGTACATATCGTACAGCTATGCTGGGCGGTTCCTTCGTGCTTGGTAGCCTCATGGCGGCGCAAGTCGTGCAGACGAGTGAATGCTTTCGAGCACGTAGTACAAGTGAACATCTTGGTGGTTGACAGAGTGTCTGATGAAACGACCAGGCCGCTTCCCTTTTATAGCACGCTAGCTGGTGATCTATTTTTAGCACACTCAAACGAACCCCCACAAACAGGTCAGTACCATCTCCTTTCCTTCAATTCACATCGAAAGTGACGTCATACCCCAACATGTCTAAACATTCCTATATTTAAAGACTCTACCACCACCACACACATCACCACCGACTCCACCAACACCACCGCCGCACACCACCAACACCACCACCAACGCCACCAACGCCACCATCAACGCCACCAACGCCACCACCGGGCGATGACGGGCGTCAACGCCCGGTGGTGGTGGTGGTGGTGGCCGGAACTGACCTTTGGCGGTGGAAACCTTTACACCGCGCGCGCCGGGGTCAAAGGTCAGTTCCACCGCACCGCGGTGGAAACCTTTACACCGCGCGCGCCGGGGTCAAAGGTCAGTTCCGGCCACCACCACCACCACCACCGGCCGTTGACGCCCGTCAACGCCCGGTGGTGGCGTTGGTGGCGTTGGTGGTGGCGTTGGTGGCGTTGATGGCGTTGGTGGTGGTGTTGGTGGTGTGCGGCGGTGGTGTTGGTGGAGTCGGTGGTGATGTGTGTGGTGGTGGTAGAGTCTTTAAATATAGGAATGTTTAGACATGTTGGGGTATGACGTCACTTTCGATGTGAATTGAAGGAAAGGAGATGGTACTGACCTGTTTGTGGGGGTTCGTTTGAGTGTGCTAAAAATAGATCACCAGCTAGCGTGCTATAAAAGGGAAGCGGCCTGGTCGTTTCATCAGACACTCTGTCAACCACCGAGATGTTCACTTGTACTACGTGCTCGAAAGCATTCACTCGTCTGCACGACTTGCGCCGCCATGAGGCTACCAAGCACGAAGGAACCGCCCGGCATAGCTGTACGATATGTACACTGTCGTTTCAGCGCCCAGATCATTTACAGCGCCACACACGTGCACGCCATGAAGTACCCAAGCGTCCATGCGAAGAATGTGGTCGGATTTTCAAACTGACCAGTCAGTTGCTGCGACACCAACGCACACGACACCCTGTTCTGCAGTCACGTCTGCAGGTAGAAGAGTCCGTAGGCACCAGTATCGAGAAAGCGGGAACTCCCACCCATCGCACGAGGGTTGAAGATGATGATGTCGCCCTAATTCAACAGTCAAATTCCGACGACAAGACATTGGGCCAGATTTTGCACGACGAGGGGAGCAAAGTACACTTCGTGGACGAACCCATACATGTTCCTAGCGATCTGTTACACGAACACCATCCAGTGAGTGACATCTATCGGCGCCATTGGCACATGATCCGGCACTGTTTCTACCGTCATCGCCCCATTCAAGATATCTACAATTTCCGACTGACCAACCTCACCCGCCTACGCAGCTACGTGAAAGCCATCTTCAACGATCAAACTACGGCCTTCAAGTTGAATCTGGCGTTTGGTTATGTGCTGCAGCATAAGGACACAGACCAAGCAGCCCGATATTTTTACCCGAGCAGTAACATCCGGGTATTTGACCAACCATCATTAACAGGGCGTCGCTAGAGGCAATGCTGGAGAAACTGGACACCGTGGATCCCTTGGAATGGGCCCAACAACAACGCCCCAACACACAATGGGTCGTAGAGAGGGTGACCAATGTCACGTTTTTCGTTACCAAGCTGACCGATCATCCCCATCGGCTGAATGTGCCACCCTTGCACTGATGAATACCATAGCATGCAATACATACTCTATATGTCTGGTCCTCGACTTGGGGTAGTTGAACTGAGTGTGCTAAAAATAGATCACCAGCTAGCGTACTATAAAAGGGAAGCGGCCTGGTCGTTTCATCCGATACTCTGTCAACTACCAAGATGTTCACTTGCACAACTTGCCAGAAGCAGTTTGCTCGAACAGAAAGTTTACGACGTCACGAGGCCTCCACCCACAACGATGCACGGTATACTTGTATAATCTGTGCACGATCATTCAATCGGGAGGATAATTTACTGCGCCATGAGAAGGCACTCCACGAGGGTGTGACGGTACAATGTAACGATTGTGGTCGACTCCTCAAACGACCCAGTCGGTTAAGACAACACCAACGTTTGATTCATGCCCCTTCTCCACGATTCGGGCGACAACATTCTACTAAAGAGGAGCCGCGGAAGGCCAGAGCCAGAGAAGATGAACCCGGGGAGACGAACGCCACTGGTGATGCGATGACGAAGAGCCCGCCTATACCCACAGTCCAGGAGGGCCTGGATATCCAGCCGGACCCCAGCGTTACGGTTTCGAGTCATACGCCTGACGACATCCAACATTTTTCGGAAGATGCAGTGGATGCCCCTAGCGATCTGCTGCAGGACGACCATCCAGTGAGTGACATCTATCGGCGCCATTGGATCATGATACGGCACTGTTTCCACCGTCATCACCCTATTCAAGATATCTACAATTTTCGACTGACCGACCTCGCCCGTCTACGCAGCTACGTGGAAGCCATCTTCAATGACCAAGCAACGTCCTTCAAATTAAATCTGGCGTTTGGTTATGTGCTGCAGCATAAGGAGACAGATCAAGTCCGATACTTTTACCCGAGCAGTAACATCCGGATATTTGACCAACCGTTTACCATCATTAACCGGGCGTCGCTAGAGACGATGCTGGAGAACCTGGCCACCGTGGATCCCTTGGAATGGGCCCAACAACAACGCCCCAACACCAAGTGGATAGTGGAGAGGGTAACCAATGTTACGTTCTTCGTGGTTAAACTGACCACCACCCCCATCGGATGAAAGTATTCACCCATGCACTGATAGATTCTCAGAATGCGCAAACAACTATCTGAGGATATGTTGCCTCAACGGTATCCTGGCCTGCCCGACGGTGATTAGAATAAACGGTTCAGAGCGAACATGGCCGAAGATGGAACTTTCTGAAATGGAGACTTCTGATTGGACAAGAATACATCTAACGGACAGGAACGAATATGAAACATGAAAATGGTGGCCTCTGATTGGACAAGAATCTTCTTGAATTGTAAATATACCCAACGCGGCTCCCCCCAGCGTGGGTATGATGTAACATTGGGGAGAATAAACTATATGAAAAAAAACTTCTTGTTGTTGTTGTTCTCTCATGTGTCATCCATGTTGTTGTTGCTGTTGTTGTTCTCTCTCCGGTCTATATCATAGTGTTATGTTAGAGTGTTAAAGCGTAACGACGGGCGTCGAGGGGTCACTGCATTTCGAAGAATTAGTCACAATTCCATGGAATATCAGAGCTTCTGAGCTATTTCACCAGGGCGTTGAAGCATTAAGAATGGCTTTGGTGGGCGTTGCTACAAGGTGACACCTCACACGACGCATTCGCACCGCGGATGGTCCATCTCTACACCAAATAACATCCTTCACTGCTAAAAAATGCCCACTTTCGCTACTACTCGTACTGATGACGTCACCAATGACGTCACAGATGCTGTGGATATCCCTCAACCCTGAATGTACACCCCGAGAGCTACAACATGACACCTCCCAGGATGCATTCGGACCAAGGATGGTTCCTCTCTACTCCGAATACCTTCCTTCACTGCCCCAAAATGCCCACTTTCGCTACTACTCCTACTGATGACGTCAACAATGACGTCACAGATGCTTCGGACATGCCTCAACTCGGAATGTACACCTCGAGAGCTACAAAATGACACCTCACACGACGCATTGGGACTAAGGATAGTCCCTCGCTACACCAAACTCACCCCCACGCACCCACAAAATGTCCACTTTCGCTACGACTCGTACCGATGACGTCATCAATGACGTCACAGATGACGCGGACATCCTTCAAATCGGAATGTACACCCCGAGAGCAACAAAAGACACCTCACACGACGCATTCGGACCAAGGATGGTCCCTCTCTACCCCAAACACACCCCTACATAGCACCCAAAATGCCCCCTTTCGCTACTACTCGTACCGATGACGTCACACATGACGGGAACATCCCTCAAATCGGAATGTACACCCCGAGAACTACAAGATGACACCTTCCAGGACGCATTCGAACCGTGAATAGCCCATCTCGACCCCAAATACCTTCCTTCACTGCCCCAAAATGGCCACTTTCGCTACTACTCGTACCGATGACGTCACTGATGACGTCACAGATGACGGGAACATCCCTCAAATCGGAATGTACACCCCGAGAACTACAAGATGACACCTTCCAGGACGCATTCGAACCGTGAATAGCCCATCTCGACCCCAAATACCTTCCTTCACTGCCCCAAAATGGCCACTTTACTTACTACAACCAACTGCGCATGCGCAGATTGACGCGACTTGCATTCAAAAACACGCCATTCTGACTCTACCCCACACAAGCTTCACTTTGACACCTTCCACGACCCATTCGAACCCATGGCGGTCCATCTCTATCCTGAACATACACCCACACACACACCCAAAATGCCTGTTTTCTATACTACGGCCAGACTGCGCATGCGCAGACTATTGATCACGGACGAACCATTAGCCAAGTGGGATGCTCCTGCATGAGAGCTTCAAAATAAGACCTCATACGACATCATCGATCCATTAGGGGCTCACCTAGACCCCAAAACGTCCACCCCGTATGGGTCTGTAGCCCCATAGCCATGCACTATAGGTTTATGGGCTTACCCAGGCCGCGGTGACTTTTTCCAAAAATGTCACCGCTTAACTCCGGGACCCTTCTCATCATGTTCTACATGACGAGACGAGTAAAACGCGACCCCACAACCTATACCGCAAATGTCGAGAAGAAGGTTTCCCAGGGGGACAAACATTGATCCTATACCCCCAGTATGGGACTATATGGGGCTATATCGTACTTTTTCAAAAATTTCACCGTTTCGTGCCGGGACACTTCCTATCATGTTCTAAATGACGAGACTAAGAAAACGAGACCCCACAACCTATACCGCAAATGTCGAGAAGTAGGTTTCCCAGGATGGTCCTATACCCCCCATACCCCATATAGGCATTTTCCCGGATTTTTAGATAAAGTCCGTATTCCGTATTTTTTCAGGAAGAATTTTACATACACCCACCCTGGAACTAGGGGGAGATAACTCTATTGATAGACAAGCCCCGTTAAGTCCGGCGACCTATATACCCCCGATACCCCATATAGGCATTTTCACGTAATTTAGGATAAAGTCCGTGTTCCGTATTTTTTTTTTTCAGGAAAAATTTTACATGCACCCACCCATGCTTGAAATATACTTCACTTTGATACCTCATACAACTCCATCGGCCCATTAGGGGCTCCCCTAGATACCAAAACATCTATTTCCATACCCTTGGGCCACCGCGCATGCGCAGATTGGTGACAACGCCCGAGCCACTAGTCCAGTCAGATGCCCCTTCACGAATGCTTCACTTTGATACCTCACTCGACCCCATCGGACCATTAGTAGCTCCCCTAGCTCCAAAACGTCTATTTGCATACCCTTGGGCCACCGCGCATGCGCAGAATGGTGACAACACACGAGCCCCTAGTCCAGTCAGATGCCCCTTCACGAATACTTCACTTTGATACCTCACTCGACCCCATTGGACCATTTGTGGCTCCCCTAGCTCCAACACGGCTATTTCCATACCCTTGGGCCACCGCGCATGCGCAGAATGCCGATATGTCAACCCCACACCCAGCCCATTAGATGCCCCTTCACGAATGCTTCACTTTGATACCGCAGTCGATCCCATTGGACCATTTGTGGCTCCCCTAGCTCCAACACGGCTATTTCCATACCCTTGGGCCACACGAGTTGTCTCCCTTGCGTCAGTGCGTGCAGATGGCGCTATGGTTAGGATCGATGCCGTGATGTGGAAAGGGCGTCCCCACACCATCCTGGAGTCGCCATTTTGTTTGTTGATTTTCTGCGGAGATACACTCGACCCTAGGGTGGTACAGATGCTAGACTGATCCTATTAACATGGTACAACACCTATAGATTATGTTTATTACTAGGACGTCAGCGAAATACTAGTACCCATCCTCCGCATGGCAGAACTGTACAACCCAGAACAAGTCTAGACATGCCTTGATCACGTGATCGTCATGGGAAACCCCCACTGGGGAACTCCCCTGGGAAACCCAGCCACATGACCTTGGCCTCTGTGACCTTTAAATGAGGTCGAAATGAGGTCAATAAGACCTGTACCGTCCTTTATATACTACTTACCTGGGTGATTGAATACAGGCATTGCACCATTCTGGATGTATTAGCCACCTTGGTAGGACAGTTGGACCACCCAGTCGGTGTTTTGTGCAAAGCATGGCCTGTTTTGCCAGGTTAGTGTTTATTTTGTTCATATTGACATTGTATATTATTTGCAATTACGCTATGGATATATTTCCAGAGGTATGTATTTTGTGTAAAGCTCGTTTAACCAGTTTTACCGTAAAATTATAGAATCAGACAGATAATTTCAATGTCTTGGATATTTATATGCCTGAACTTGGGTAAATTCATAGGAGTGTTCTTTCCCAGTACATGTATATAATTTGTGTGCATATTGTTTACGTTTGTGAGGGATTTATTTGTAACCATTGTTATTTATTTATTTTTCCAGTGTTTACTGCTACCCTCCTAAAACCTACCACTCAGTACAGAATAACAAAGTCTACATGATTTTACCTATATATACCCGGACTCGAGAATTTAGTTATTCCGTCCCCCGTTTACACATTCATACTAGTCTAGGATTTATACTAATTCCCCAATATCTTCATCCAGCCGAGAGTGAGTTTTTGAGGAGGTTGGTGTGAACTTCAGACCTAACATGAGAATAATGATTTCTTCTTCTGTAAGTGTATAAGAAGATAAATTAATTGCCTTGGGCAATTTGCATGGCTCTGTCTGAATCGCCGCCAGAGGGCGCTGTTCTAAAAAATTGTGGTCTGTTTACTCCATATGGCATGCCTGACGGGTAACATGCAGCAGTCAAAACGAAGAAAAGTGCTGATAACTACAATATAATAAATACCACCTCGATCCAACAAGCATCAAAACTCCAGATGTTAAGTTAATCTTCAGACATCTATCCCACACTGTAAATCGATACTTTGTTTGAAGTCATAAGCTTAAGGCCCGAACTTCTTTTATTGACGGTATTATCTTGTGATCAATTTCACTGGTTTACCAGCTGGTGGAAGATCTTTGTCATGATAAAATCCGGGCGAGAGATATTCTTGATCCTCTTAAGTTAAGCCTCTGGGGTGGAATTGTCCCTGGTATCTTCTCACTGTATTCAGGTATTGTGAGAATTATCGAATCTTAGAAGATCTTACACACGCGGTGATTTATTATTGAGCTAGTGAACCTAGTGGGCTGCTTTTGTATCGGACAATTTAATCTAATTGTTTCATCAGTCAGTGCATCTCTACAGATCTATAGATCATATGCAGATTTTGTTTGCATAGCATTTCTTTTCAAATATGGGTTTTTAAGACATTTTTTTCATTTTGGAAATATTTAAGTAATAACTTGATTCAAATGAATAGACACATAAAACGATGCAAATAATTTCTGTAAAATTAACTAAAGAATAAGGCTATCAATGACGATAACAGATCCATGCCTACTGAGGCATGTGAGAATGTTTGCCTATTCCATAAATAGGGCATGGGGATCCAAGATAACTGGGATCTGCTTACCTCCGTCAGAAAGATTTACAGATGATCTTCAACCCTGAGCGAATGGACATAATCATGTGTCTAATTCCGCTTAACCCGGGGCTAGGGGCCGTATGAACCCATGTACTTTAAGATCCTCATGGTACTCATATGAACAGTCACAATCAAAGCGTGACTGAGGTACATCATTTTTAGATGATGACTCTATAACGAATATTATGGATTAAGAATACTGATCAGCGATACGGATTTGATATTTTGGAACATCATGATGTCTTGCCGGCATCATTGAAAACTGTTGACCGCTTCTCTCTTGCAGGAAACAAGCCTATGTTTATGTATACTTTTGTCTTTTTGAATTTGGTGCTAATACTGTTATATGGAAATGGAATAGGTCTTTGGATTATGGACGCGGATATTCTCTAATGGACGACGGCTGGATTATGAATGACGGACTAGACGCTTGTAATTACTGCCGATATCTTTTGATAAACAGAAGATAAAATTCTGAAATTACAGTATTAGTCCGGTTTGTTATGTAATTTCGTTCAGATTTTTTGAAGATTTGCAAACCTATACATATTTCTAAACTACAGAGGGTAACAAACTAGAAAACCAATGTTTCCATTTTCCCGAAAGTATGTATGTCGGCCATCTTGGATTTTCGAAAATGACCACCCGCAAAACCATTTTTTTTCAAACATTTCAGCTTCTAAACTACGTTGAGTCTTAATTTTGGCGGCTAACTTTACATGTTAAGGACAATGAATGAAGGTACCAAGCAGAATGTCTCCCTTGACTACAGAACAAATTATTATGCTAATTGTTTTGTTAATTTAATTTTTGTATTTGATCAGTTTAACGACTAAGCTTGGCATCATACTTAGGCAATATCTGTGAATAATTACATCTAACTGGCCTTAAAGGAAGGACTATCAAGCGCAATATCATAGTATAACGGATCGTTTAATGTGATACATCAATAATCATCAACATCATCATTATCATCATCATCATCATCATTATCATCATCAACAATCTTATCAATCACTGTAGTGTCCCAATAGTCTTCATCATTGCGTCACATCATCACAATCACTCTCGTCTATCAAAGTAGTGTTACGAGAATTTTCATCATTGTGACACATCATCATCATCATCACTCTCGTCTACCAATGTAGTGTCCCGAGAATCTTCGTCATTCTGGCACTCTGTGCTGCACAGACAGAGATCTGTACATGGTAAGTACTTTGATCAACAAGAGCATCTGGAAGAGGAACAATCTCCTCTGCATTGGCATCTGACCATCTCGATGATGGCCTTGGGAGCTGGGAGGACCTTCGTTGTCATCGGCTTCACTTGGCCATCGGTGTCCTTGTAGAAGCCATTCTGAAGTGGATCCAGGATCTCCTGCTGAGCGATGCTTGCCTGACCCCATACTCTGGCCTGGATATGCGCTCTCAGGATGTGCTGCTTAAGAGCGCCAAGGGTAGGGGGAAGTTTCTGACTTTCGGTCATGTGTTTGCAGAAAAGATACAATCGCAGTTCAGGGATGCTCTCTATCTGAATGCGTTTTGATGAGTATGCAGCACACACAAATGCAGCTAATGTGGAGATCATCTCTTCAGACACTTCAGTGGCCTCTGTAAGCATTTGCAGAGCCTTGATGACATTTTCACCTGTTTTCAGGAAGACCTGCAGCCAGGTTGTCTTGCCTATTCGAGAGAAGCTCCCTGTGGTGTCTGCCCCTGTGAATGCATGGAACGCAGGCAAAGCCTTTGCTCGTTCTGCACATAAAGCTGCCCATATTGGCTGTACTTGAACAACTCCAGAAACCATCGAAATGTTGGTGTTTCTTAGCAGGAGATCATAGTTTGCTATGACCAGCACCAGTACATCGGTGTCTGGAGAGAAGATCACCAACTGTGCATCAGGCAGGTTTCAATCTGATGCTAGTACTGCCTGGTGGATCAGCAGTGTGTCAGCTTCTTCATGGTTGTTGTCATCAAAGAGTAGTTCCCTGTTGCTCCTAGTCTGTGCTGCAGCAGACGTGATTATCAGCTTGGGAGAGTCCTGTTGTATTCTAGGATTTTCGCTGCAAGATACTCGGTGAGGTCAGCCTTTGTTTGTTCATGGGAAAGGAAGCGGCTCATGGGGATGTGTTTGATATTTGTGTCATCCTTGATGTGATACTGGACTGGGTCCTTTCCTTGTCTCCTTTTCTCTCTTGTGGTACTCTTCAGAGAATCTGCCCTGTAAGTATCAAACACGAGAATGATCTCATCACAGTCTCTCGTTAGAGACATCAGCCTGTCATTGAAGCATCCACTGAGATATTGCACTGCACTACTGTGGCAGGCTTCTTTGTCAGTTTTTGTACAAGCACCATACCATCTACGAGTGCAATTTTCCGACTGGGATTGGGATATTTACTGGATGTGGAGTCGATGGTTTCTGTGTCGATAGCATCTTGTGGTTGGAGGCTTGCAACTTGTTGCTGATCTTCCTGGGATGTTTCACCTGTTCCCAACTTCTCGAGGTGGTGGATTAACTTCGACTTGTCCTTGCATTGCAGCATTGTGCCATCTGGTGCAAACAGTGCCCTTGGTGTCAGAGTGAATTCGTAGTTTCCAATGACGTGCTTCTGATCAATATCTCTGCTTGATCTGGCAAGGACCATAAGCCGCCCATACAGTTCCTTGGTCTCCTTCAGATCAACAGTATTGTCTCGCAGTTTCACAGTGGCTTTCTTGTTCGCAGACATGTACATTTTGTTTTTCTCTTTCTTCACTGGTGCCCATAGGCTGACATCTCCGTTGATTCGCTCTGACACGTAGTCTTCATAGAGCTTCTGACCAGTAACGTCAATGTTCAAGATCTGTGGTACATACTCATCTGGTATGTAGACATATGTGATCAGATTGTGCAGCCTGTCCCCTTCAGTTGCAAATGGATTGCCGTGACTAATCATGGCTGCCTTGATTTTGTCTACTGCATCATGCTCCCTCTTGACTGCACTTGACCCAAGGTCATGATGCTCTGTGATCTTGCCATCTACCATGTCGAACTGACTCTTGAACTCCCTAGACAGACTTGAGAGTTCTGGCGAGACCATGAATAGTCTCTGTCTAGCATTGGCGTTGTTGGAGATGCCAACGAGTCCAGAGTGTACCTTCATTAGCCTGTTCAGATGTTCGCTGGCATGGTCTGCACCAATAGATACAAAAAGAATGTCACTCTTAGTGACTGATATGTTGCCTGCACCAAGTTCTCTCCACGTCTCTGGGTGGTTGATTCTCAGGTCATACATGTCGGTGATGTATCGGGGCCAGAGTCGTTTATACTTGATCCGGCCCATTGCAAAGAACATCTTGCCCAGTGCTTCTCCAGCTTCAAGATGGTGCTTCAGATCAGCATTTCGAAATGCTGCCACAAAGAACAGTATTGTTTCCACACGGTGTAGGTAGTTCATCAGTGATTTGAACATGGCATTCTTGGATCTCTCTGCTTCCCACTCCTGGAATTTCTTCACGAATTCAGCAGTAGTCATGGTTTGAAGTAGGGAGATGTTGGCTTTTTTCACAGACTCAGCCTTTGCACCCTTTTTTTTCTCTGAACAGGCAGCTTCTACTCCCTGTGTTGCCGCCAGGCAAACGTCTTTCAGCAGGGGGTTGTCCTTGAAGAATTCATCGAGTGCCATTTCATACAATGTCACATAGGAGTATATGTGGGCACGGAGAGAGCGCTTGTAGTGTGTACATTTCAGGATTGCCTGGTCGTGGCAGGACCATACACATCAGCTTCCATCCAGGCATCATCTATGCCAGAGTTTTCTATCGAGGTGCCAAGAGCTCTCACCTAGCCTGGGAACGACAGTACGTTTCAACTCAGGTCGGGCATCTAGAAGCTGAATCACTTTCTCGTAGAGTGCCATGTCAAAGGAAATAAGAGTTGGGTGATCTTCGCCAACAGCTAAATGCCTCAGCTGATTTGCTTGATGTATCACAGTCAGTAGGGTCGACCACTCATGTGCCACCTCCGGGAGTAGTGGTAAGGCCCCAACTTGAGTTACAAGCGTCTAGTCCGTCATTCATAATCCAGCCGTCGTCCATTAGAGAATATCCGCGTCCATAATCCAAAGACCTATTCCATTTTCCATATAACAGTATTAGCACCAGATTCAAAAAGACAATCATAGTATACATAAACATAGGCTTGTTTCCTGCAAGAGAGAAGCGGTCAACAGTTTTCAATGATGCCGGCAAGACATCATGATGTTCCAAAAATATCAAATCCGTATCGCTGATCAGTATTCTTAATCCATAATATTCGTTGTAAAGTCGTCATCTAAAGATGATGTATCTCAGTCACGCTTTGATTGTGGCTGTTCATATGAGTACCATGGGGTTCTTGAAGTAAAAGGGTTCATACGGCCCCTAGCCCCGAGTTAAGCAGAATTAGACACAAGTTACGAAACGTAGCGCCATAGATCTTGCACGCTACGTTCGTATTTTGCTATCAGCATGCGATATGTATCGCCAAATTTGAGAAACTTTGAGTGTAGGCGCTTGGTGGAATAGCCCTGTTTTTTAAGTTTCTGCACCAGTGTTTTGTGACGTTGATTAAAATCGTCATATTTAACACAGGATCTAGCAAATGCTACTAAGCGAGATATGTATACGCCATATGGAGGTCCCACTGGAATATTACTGTCCAGAAAGGGATAGTTTACGATGTCGAAATTGTAATCATCTCTTTTGTCATAAAATCGATGAGAGAGAATGCCCGCTTCATTTTTATAGAGATATAGATCTAAATATGATGTGCCTGTAGGGCTATCTGTAGTTTCCTTCAAATCCAGTGAAGGTGGATATATATCCTTCACTGTCTCATTTATATAGCGATTATCCACAGCGAGAAGATCGTCTATATAGCGTTTGGTGAATGAGAAGGAACGGGCTTTGAATGGATCGGTTTTTGAAAGCGCCTGCATATAGTCATATTCATAAGAGAACAGATACAGGTCAGCCAACAGGGGTGCACAATTAGTATCCATTGGAATACCTATATGCTGCTGATATATTGTGTTGCCAAATTTCACATAGATATTATTAATGAGAAATTGAAGCAACTCTATAAACAAAGAAATGATATCTCTTGTATGTAGTAGAGCTAAAGAATGCTTTATGGCTTCTGACATAAATATATCTACGATCAGTTTTCTTGAACACAGATACTATTAATGAAGTTAGACGGTCAATAAGGTCCTGGTGAGGGATTGTAGTATAGAGAGTCGAGAAATCCCATGTGGATACATGTCTGTACGGTATGTGACCTTTAGCATCAAGGTCTTCCGTAAGACATTTTGAGTTTTTCAATATCCACATACATTCAACGCCAGAGTTCTTAGAAATAATGGCGCAATACCTTTCCCAAAATGCTTTTACCTCCTGAAAGGCCCTCGTCAATAGGGTTGAAAGAAGCTTGGTGGTGCAGCTTCTAGAACCAGCTATGAATCTAGCTTTGTATGGTGATTTATGCATTTTGGGAGACCAGTATAGTTTTGGTATGTCGTTATGATTGGTTGGAAGACAAATACCTCTTTCCCTGAGAAACTTTTTGTGATTGTTACAGACTGGCTTGCATCCAGCAGAGAGTTGTAGCCTGCCCAACCTGGGATCTTGCTGGAATCTTCTTTCATCCTGGACAGAGCAGAAGCGACAACCCATCCCATCTGTTTCAGCAGATATGATCCAGAGACTCCCGTCTTGTTAACGACATACTTTTCTGTTCTCTTCTTTGGTTGTGGTTTTGGCTTGTCACAGTGTATCACAGGTACGTGGTATGGACTGACCGATACACTTTTTGCATCACCTATTGTAAGGGGTGGTGCAATCGGTTCTCCAGGGGCATCAGCTTTCTGGTACACTGCAGTGATTGTTCCATGAGTGGTTCCTTTACCATCAGCAATGTCTTCAGCGAAGTCGGTGTTGTCTGCGGCAAAGAAGACGAAGGTGCCCTTCTTCAGGAACGCTGGAACATAGAGGCCTTGGAACATCCTGGTGTTTTCCACGACAGCTTTGGCAAGAGCGGTTTCTAGTAGCAGGGTGCGAGCATGCGAGACACAGTAACCCTGGGCACTGAGAAGAGCCGTCTGTACCAATCATATTCACATATGTGGTTTCGATGTCATCCATTGAGAGATAAGCTTGGTTCTGACTTTGCACATCAACGAGGTTGATCAGTTCAATCAGACAGGCCCTTTGTAGCATGTTCTTTTTGTGTGCGCTGCTTCTACTGCTTTTGTCTCGCAAAACATGGAACACGTGTTTAGTCCAACAGGGTTTGTGGTACCTAACGTCAATTGGGTGTGCATCACAGGGTGATATACATGTGTTCAATCTCGTTTTAATTGAGGCATCTTGGGACATCTCCACAGCCTCTCTGAGATCGTTACCAGCGTTTTCTGTCCTGACGCTAAACAACTGCTGGCCATCATCTTTCTGACAGAAGAAGCACCGGTCCTTGTCCAGTGGCACTGTACACGACCGTGTAAACGGCGATGCATTGTAGATGGGCCAGACTCATCTATTTCGGTGCTTCCTATCTTTTGTCCACGTTTTTTGGCAGTGTAATATCCAGTTGATAACGCATGCTTTCTGCGTTCTCTGGCACACTGTATCTGGTCCTTGTTGGTCGCATTGGAGTAGCAAGTACGGTGCCAATAAGCTTTCTTCATAGACTTTACAACGAATATTATGGACGAAGAATACTGATCAGCGATACGGATTTGATATTTTTGGAACATCATGATGTCTTGCCGGCATCATTGAAAACTGTTGACCGCTTCTCTCTTGCAGGAAACAAGCCTATGTTTATGTATACTATGATTGTCTTTTGAATTTGGTGCTAATACTGTTATGTGGAATATGGAATAGGTCTTTGGATTATGGACGCGGATATTCTCTAATGGACGACGGCTGGATTATGAATGACGCCTAGACGCTTGTAATTTCTTTCGTGCAATCCTGTAGTCGATTTTGCACTTGCACATAGTTGCCATCAAACAAACTGGCTCTCTCTTGAACTGCCTCCAACAGATTCGGATAAGAGTCTAATCTGGGTTGTAAAACAAGTGCGCCTTTCTTTGCATCATCAGACTGGCACAGAATGCACAGCTTCCAGTTCGTGGATTCCTGGCTTTGAGGGCCCCCTTGACCAAGGTTAGGTATCTCACTCATCATATACACCTACAGGAACCTGCAAATACAGCAAAGGGAACCACCACCTATAAACACAGCCACCACCACCACCACCACTGTATTGACACAGCTCATAATTGTATGTGTTGTACATTTTAACCCCATAAAAATACAGCGAAAAATAGTTTGCCATAGGGCATAATGGCCGCAGAAGTGACTGTACAAGATGGCCGCCATACATACTTCCGAGAAAATGGAAACATTGGTTTTCTGGTTGGCTATGCCCCGTAGTTTCCAAATATGTATAGGTTTGCAAATCTCCAAAAAATCTGAACGACAGCTCAGATTTGAACCGGACTATATGTTGGCAAACTAAATTGTGTGATACATACTAAAATAGTAGATTTCAAATACGCGTGGTCTGATTTTTACAGCAAAATTTGTCCACTTGGCCTATCTAAATGCATGTGAAGAGTCAACGGTTTAGTCAAGCGAAACATCGCCGCACTCTTGTGCTGGTTGGTTAAACTGAGCTCTGATATATGGCCGCGCTTGTCACACTCGAGCAAGGTTATTTCACTCATGTGGACATGGTGACAGTCACTTTGAATGTACCATACTGATTTGGAGTGTATATGGTAGCGTGTGGTAAGAACAACGGCGTTGATTAATCAGCATTGTTTCATTAATATCACATCGATTAATCACCATTGTTGTATTGATTTCATTGACACTAGGTTCTGTGGAAGAGGGCGACAAGTATGTAACAACAATATCTACACTTGACTGCACGCTATAAAATCTGTCTACGATTGTCAGGCAACAAAACTGATCTTGTAAAAGTAAACCACATTTGTTCAATAGGGCGGTTAATATAAAACAGTCCGACTGAAGGCTGCAAAGAAAATACCTTTGAAGTTTCTCTTGCCACACAAACAATGCTCTCGGTCTTAAATGGCGGATAATCGACCAGCAGTCGCCACCACCCGGCCGATTCCGTCAGAGCATGCGCATTCGAGCGATATGTACTTCAACCAATCAGAACCACGGATAGCTTGTTGTTTAGTATTCTAGTTCAGGGGCAGACCTCTTCAAGGTACATGTATATTAAAAACACCGCTAACTGAAAAACCAAAACGTGCCAAGAAAATGTGTGCACATACATTGCGTGTGAGCATTTCCTTATCAGGTCGGAACAAAAAAAGACGGGAAATGTTTCAAAAATAAAAATAAGACATTTTCCGAGGCATTCCTGATTAGGTCGATCTAGCAAGGACAATGTCCCTGATAAGTCCACCCCATACCCACAAGCGACCTGTTGGGACCATGTTTGTGCACACACACATACCACACACACACACACACGCACACAAACATGTTTACGAAAGGTGCATAGCGGGAACATCCATAGACAACCATACAAGTGGGGACTTCTTTGTTTATTGGCTATTTAAGAAACCTCTTACTGATTTATGTTCTGGGCAGCCCCAGGATTTTAATGACACATTCATACCAGGTCACATTTGCACATCACTTGAAATATCCAAACCCGTATTCCACTCTACAAGTGGGGACACATGGAAACATTCGGGCAAAGTGGGGACACCCAGGCAAACACCCGTTTTCAATTTCAAACACACCCCTTTGAGTTTTCTTCAGTCAAAATGGGGAATTCCTTATTTATTTTCTTCACTATAGTGTAAGACTATTTATTTTCTTCACTATGTTATTGATACAAGATTATAACACTGGCAGCGAAACTGTTTCCCAGACTTTATCAAACCATGGACGTCCGCGATTGGATGTGTGTTCCCAGTATGAAGGTGTGTATTCAAACTACCAGGTAGCCAGTCTGACTCTCCACCTCGAGCGCTGCCCCCTTACACGACCCATTTTGACTAGCGCACCTCCGAAACTGTCCTTTTTCTACTACTACCCAACTGCGCAGGCGCAGAATGATGTGACTTCCAATAACAGCCATCATAGTCGGACTCTGCCCCTACGAGCGTTGCCCACCTCACACGGCCGGTTATTGTAACTAATAAAACCTTAGACCACTCGGCAATCCTGCCGAACGCTGGTTATCGTGGTCATACTGATTCATATATAGTGCTGTATTTGTACAACGGTTTTACAACATGGTGAAGTACAACGAAAAAGGCGCGTGTCAATCGAGGGATTCGAACCCACGTCCCCACATATGGGGACCAGCACTTCAGACTGGCGCCTTAGACCACTCGGCCATCCTGACCAACGCTGGTTATGATGGACATAATGAGTCATATATAGTACTGCGCCCCGAACGACCCAATCCGATCAATAGTGATCCACCTTGACCCCAAAACGTTCATTCCAATGCTATTTTCCCACAATTCCCTGTCTGCTCATGCGCGCCATATCTTTTCTTTCACTCCGCATCCGCCCAGTTGGACGCTCCTTCACGAGAGCTTAACTTTGATATCTTCCACAGCCCAATCGGCCTAATATTGCCCACCGTGACCCGAAAACGTCCATTCCTATGCGTTTTTTCTACTGCGCATGCGCGCCATAACGCTACTTTCATTACATACTAGTCCAGTCGGATGCTACCCAATGAGGGCTTCAAACTGATACCCTCGTCGACCCATTCGGACCATTATGGGTCCACCTCGACCCCCAAACGCCCATTCCAGTGCCCTTTTCTCAAAATTTCTTGTCCGCGCATGCACAGAATGACGTAACTTCCATTCCACACCCATCCAATCGGATGCTCCTTCACAAGTGCTTCAAAATGATACCTCATACGGCCCCAGCGGACCATTGGGTTCCATCTCAACCCCAAAACGTCCATTCAAATACCTTTTTTTCTACTGAGAATGCACAAATAGAGGCTATTCCCATCCGACACCCATCCAGTTGGGCGCTCCGCCACGAATGTTTCAAACTGATACCTCTCACAACCCAATCGGACTATTATGGGTCCACCTAAATCCCAAAACGTCCACTTCGATCTGCCTGCCTACTGCGCATGCGTCATCAGCAATTTATAAAAATAAGTCAACGCATGGCCTCGAGACTCCTCCCATCGTTATCTACAGATGAAGAAAACAAGGGGCCACACCCCATACTGCAAATGTCCATGAGTGGGTTCCTCATTGGGACTAACATTGTCCACTGCGCCAGAATGGAACTAACATGTCCACCCCAGACTTTCCTGAACTTTTCAGGGAAAATCAACCCCTGGCCTCATCATCGTGTTCTGCATCGCGAGACAAAGAAAACAAGGTGCCACAACCCATAGTAAAATCCACTAGAAAAAAAAATGATCACCCCTATCCCATACATGCATTCCCCGGATATTAACATTGGAAGTCACTGGGGACTTACGTAGGAGCAGATAACTCTTACTGGGCCGTCACGTGACCGGAAGTGACGTCACAGGAAGTGACCCGGATTTGACGTGACCGGATCTGTGACGTCAGCTTCAGGTGACTCCACGGCCCTCATTTTGGACACTCATTTTTCATAATGAATTTGCACTCTTCCTAATACTCACCGTGCCGTACTAATCTTGGAATTGTATTTAGCACATATAGCACACTGAAATAGACATATTTCAAATCAAAACGAGAAAAAAAATAATGAACTTGGAGTGTTACATATTCATTACTTCATCTCGAGTAATGAGGCTTGGGATGGCTGAAATCTACCCTCATCTAACATTAGAGGATGATTGTTTGCTGGAATAGAATACGCCAGCTGGCGCCTGTTTTAATTTATCTACCTCAAAAGTGTATAGATTATGCCTAAAATATAAACAGCGTTAAAGAAAATTCTAGGAAAAAAAAAGTAAAATATAATCATGTGAAAATTTAAAATGACGATTAATCAAACCAGTCTGGGCCTGTCTGCTCCAGTATATGTGTGCAGTGGGCGTTGGTCAACTCTTCTTGGAGTTCTTTTGCATTAAGATGTCGGTAACCGATATGGATGTCGACAGCTGAACCGCCTGAATACTTTCCGATCGCCGCCGTCGCCTATTAGTTGAGTTCGATGTTTATGTCTCGTCCATTGATTGAAATTGTTAATTTGTTGATGACATTTTGATTGGCGTACCACCGAGGAAAGAAGTCCCGGGGGCTTCTGACTGGCTGAAGCGCCGTATTGGTAATAGGTCCGCATATGTAACATAGCTGCAGCGATATGTAACCGGACACGTGCGGATGACACAGACCATGTGGTATGAAACTGAAAAACTGGAAAATCAATTTTCATATTGCTAAGCTTAAAGTTATCTTCCCAGACCTTCGCAGCCCACATATATAAATTCCGAGTATTTTGTACCATGGTATACATACTATTTACAGGCAGCCTGTAAATGCTAATTATGATAATTAAGTTTGTTGATTTTATACCATAGCACAAAATATTTATAGGCAGTATATAATCATTTAATACCATGGTGTGAGCTATAACGAATGGTCGGCCACCGTGGCAGGGATGGTCAGCCATATGTGTGCCGGTAAAATTAAAAAAAAGTTCAGCTAATATCACAAATTGTGTCATTAGTCTGACAGTCACTGTACTGTGGAAAATTGGTTTAAAATGGTTTTTTGTCTCTGAGATATGCGATTACGCAACCAAAAATGTCGCTGTGACAAAACTTGCAGCAAGAATTGATCAATCAATTTTTTACAAAAAGACGCTTTCAATTCAGTTGGTGTTCTCCATTAACCCTCTAATGCCTATTGTACAGATATGTTATCATTATAAATCACAAACGTTCCATACCATTATGACCAAAAAGTTAGACTTTGTTCAACTTTTATAGCCTATTGACCAGACTTCTCCTCTAGGGACAGCACTGGAGACATATAATTTGGCATCATCCATAACACAACGTGTTCGGTAGATTTTCGTGACACGTTTATGTAAACAGACGTTTTGGCTTATAACCTATGTATTCATTCACACATAATTGATAACTTTGTATGCCTGGGAATGTGAAAATAAAAAGTGATAAAAAATTAGATTTTTTATAGATTCCTCGTCACCTGAAAACTGACCACTGAAAAACTAACATGAGACATTGCCCATTGTATATTTTCCTGTGTTGACCATCTTTCTTCACACCCGTGGAAGCTGATTCACCTGCGAAATCTCATGGCCAATAAATCCGGTTAGTCTCAAATGGTGCTAATCAACGGGTGCTTCATAGATTAACACGGTTACACACGTACACATGTGTGTACAGAACGTACTCACAGTGAATTATGGAATTATAGATCTTTCGTAAAATAGTGCACGGCATATGTATCTTGCTAAAAGTCTAGGTTACAATGATAGAAATTTGTGTGATTAATTTCTCTGTTTTATTTGCTATTATTTCTGTTATTTTGGATCATACACCTTGCGAAAAATGCATAGCTATATGCTGATGATTAACCTGGTAGCCTAGTGTACACATATGTGTACCGTGACAGTTTTTACATCTGTTATGTAGATATCTATACTTAAGTATTCAATGTTGAGATGTCAGTTTGCTCAGTCAGTTTGCAGAGCTATAAAAATTGTGCTTTTAGATGAAGTTGGGTTATGGAAGCATGCGCTTTTTTCCTGCCCTCAAGTGGGAATAAGCGGAGTTCTCGCCTATACAAATGCCGGTGATATAATATACGCTAGGGTACGTCTCTTGGCCATTTCGTTCTTGAGCAAGACAGCCTTATATTACATGTGATACTTCCGGTCCTCGATACAATCTCGTCATACTCATATTCTCTCAATTTATTCATCCAAGAAAACAGAAGTTAAGTATATTACAAATAACAATCTCGTGTTGTGATTCTTGCCCTCTGTATTTGATCAAATGTGAGTGAATAACTCACCACACTTACCGATCAGGAATTATATTGCGGAAGAGAGGCTGCAGGTAAGAAGGGTCCGCGTATAATCTACAGATTACATTCTATTAGGAAGCCTTTTTCGATATAATGAATATAAATTATTAGCTAGTAGCATTTTATAAAAATATTACTCATATTTTCTTTAGCAAATCTTTGCATTAGTGCAGTAATCTAGCCAATTTAATTAAATATATGAAATATCTCAAAAGGTTATTTTGTTGTTCCAAAACAAAGTTCGATTTGTGCGACTGTATTTTCGGCATTTTCTTTATATAAAATAGGTTGTCTTCTGTTAATAAGAGAAAGCCGAAAATTCCGCCATCGGTTGGACACATCGATAAGGTGTAATATGATCTTCCTGGCTGTAGAACTAAAGAAATCGCCGTGATATCCGTGTCAGGGTTAGCAAAATTTCGCCAGACAAAATAACAATAACCAATAGTGACCAATAGCATCCAACGTCGAGGCGCGGATGACCGAGAAGCTTATCGGGATTTCGGTTCATTCGGACCGACCTACGGCTGTGGGCCACTATTAATATATCCAGTTTATCTAGGAGATTACAATTTTAATGGTGTTTCAGATACCAACGTAAGTAACGGAGCTACCGATTTTAAGGATAGCTATCCCTTTTGAGGGTCAAAATTGGTAAAAAAAAAATATGTCTTCATTCAAATATTCACTATTTCCTCTAACATTTGGTGAAAAAATGAAATCAAAATTATAAATAGAAGTGCTTCAATATTAGGATTAAAACTTTAGTTTCCGAGGAACTGGAACAATTAAACAGATTGCCTTCGCTTGGGCTTGGTTACAATTATTTTTGTCTGTTAAATTTCCCTTTCCAAAACTCATTTCCGCAGCATTATAGTAAGCTATAATGTCATGTGACGCAGTCAGTATGTCGGCACCTCTTCCCACTTCCCTTATATGTGTTGTAATTATCTATTAGTCCTACATATTTACGTTAATCTACCCCCTTCTGATCAAAACCATGCAAACATCCGTATTTTCTAATTATAACAGTGACACTTCACTCAGACACCCGCCGTGAATTCTCAACTGAACAAGTTTTAGCTAGTTTTTTAAGTTTAAATTGGACTTTAAACCACCTTGACAAAAAACTTAGTGTAATAGTTATCCAAAATAAACAGGAATTCGAGTAGGTTCCAATAGACAGATTAAAAATGTATTTGACAATAGAATCCGAGATGTAAACGTTTATTTCTCGAAAAGTATCCATGCTACCCTTTTGAAATTCGGCATGCTTGTTACTTATAAGGTGGTCTAGTAAACTTTATCTCACTTTTTGTAAGTTCGGATTAGTTTTTTAAATATTCAACTTTTAAGACAAACGACCGTAAAAAAGTACGTTTTTTTTCAATTTATTTTAGTAAAATAGTTGTAAAAACAAAACCAGGCAAAAATTTTAAAAAATGAGATAAAGTTACTAGTTCGAATTGTCTCCTATCAAGGTATACCATCAAAGTTGAAACAAGACCAACAGTTTTCATGAAATTTCAATTGAAAAATGGACGCTATTGTTTTCATTTTAATATTTTAGAATTGAAATATTTTTCACACAGTAGCAGCGTCGGTTATACAGATCATATAGTTGGAATCTACGATGTACGCTTTCATAAAATATATTATGGGGGTGCAAAAACTGCCTCTAAGGAGATAGCTATCCTTAAATAGATAGATAATAAGTCAAGGAAAAGACGATATAATCCAACTAAAATCCGGAAGATCCAACATTGGTAATGGAGAGCACTTCAGATCAAACTCTGACTCATAGTGTATAGGCCCCACTGAAATATCACTGTGCAGAAAGGGATAATTCGCGATGACGAAATTGTAGTCATCTCCCTTGTCATAAAGTCAAGGAGAGAAAAGGCTTGGGATTGCTTTGGAACTGCCAGGTCCATCATAATAGATAGGTCCCAGCTGAGGAAAAACTAAACACTTTCCTGTCAAACTTCTCTTTGTGGTTTTACCATCTTATACCGGTGCTGATAGAAATTTTCCACTGGGCCACCCTGAATTTTACCGCAAATCAACGATGGCCACGAAAATACAAAATGGCCGTCAAAATCACGTATATTGGTTCTCCGCCGCTTCAGTTTATCACAAAAATAACTTTACGTGCCTAGTATAGATTTCAATCCAAAATTGCCACCAAAATCCCTAATGATCACTAAATTCACATATTAGATCTCCACAGCTTCTTATATGAGCAGAAATTAGCTTTTGGGCTGTCTTATTGGGTTTGCAGGGTTTCGGGAGTTTATTCTGTACAATGCTCTATGGAGCTTTATATCATATGGAATCCAAGATGACCACGAAAACCATGATCTCCCGCAGTTCCTGTGTTTTGCAGAAATTAACTTTCTAATAGGAAATAACTAATAGGGCTTTACATGTTTTAGAAAGTTGGTTACGTAAACTAAAATACTCGTTATTGCTTGAACTGCATCCAAACTCCAGGGTGGCCGCCAAAATCCAAATGGTCGCCAAAATCACGTAAATTGGTTCTTTTCGGCTACCTCTTTGTGTCCAGTATGGGGTTTGCAGGAGCAAGAAAGTTACATTGCGCTTTAGCTTCACTGGGATCTAAAATCCAAAATAGCCGCCAAAATCCAAAATGATCACCAAACTTTACATATATTGGATATTAGCAACTTCTATTTTTAGCAGGAGTTACCTTTTTGTCTGTTAAGTTTATTATTAAGCCGAGTTCTGTGAATTTATTCTGTACACCACAAAGGGTTTTTTTCTAATCCATATCTTCCGCAGATTCTATTTTTTGCAAAAATTAGCTTTCTGTGTCTAATATGAAGGTTTCAGGAATCAGGAAGTTGATTCCATAAACTAAAATAATCGTTAGAATTTCAAAGGCATCTTAAATCCAAAATGGCCGCAAAGTGGATACCGCTTAGCTTCTATTTGTCGCAGAAATGGTCACCATTTAACCAATGTTTTCTGATCTGTGAGATGCCTTTCCATTCACCAATCATATATAGACGATCTCGCTTCAGAAAAGCCTTGTATAAGGGCAGATATTGCTATCCAGAAATTGATATTGTCTCTTTTGTAGTACAGTCGGTTTGATATAACTATAGGGTCAAATGAGATGTTCGCTTTGGGCTATCAGTGGTATTCTTCAAGTCTAGTGAACGGGGCATGAATTGCTCAAATTGTCGCTTTTATAGTGATTACCCAAAGTAGAGAGATTGTCTATAAAACGTTTGCTGAATGAGAGCATCATGACTAACTTTGAGCAAACGAGGCAGTAAATGAAAACAGCGATCATGAATACTTTTCCTTCACAATAGTGCCCATTGGTCTTTTATTTCGCCTCCTGTAATACTTTCCTATAAAGAATCCGTCAGAATAGTCGACCAAAATATTCTTCTTTGGAAGGTCAGTGTGACGTGATCAGAGTACCCATCTGGGATTTATTCACATTTTATGATGGAGCAGGACTCAAAGTTAAGGTGGTGGATTTCAGCTTCTTAACATCAATGATAACCAAAATAGTCAGGAAAAGGGAAGTGGGGTGGGATCAGACATGTGGGGGCTGTATACTTCCCTTGCCTGCATGTATTCTTCAGTCTCCAGTACTGCCTGATCATCAATACGAATGCAACGGAACATTGACTCAAATACTATCAGGACTAACCGTACGATTACAGTCCAATTCTGATATTATTATGCAATCCAACTATCCGATGATACCTCCATGGGATGCCGAGTATACAGAATATGATGTCGAACTACACCAGATTATATATCGATCATATCGAGCGCAAGATTGCTGTGGGTTTGTTTATGGTCAAACTTTTAACAGTTGATTTCAAAAGCAGATTGATTCTCTTCACCGCACCCTACAGGACAAATATCCCTAGAGTAGGGTGGTTATCACCATTAGATGATAACTCAAGTGCACAGAATCAATTTCAGAAATCCCATAACCCCATATTAGACAAAAGATATAGGATTTCCATAAAGCGGAATAACTAAATGAAGCTCTGGCGATATTCAATTCGCATGATTTTGGCGACCGTTTTGGATTGTAGCGGCCATCTTGGATTTTAGATGCCGTTAAAGCTCTAACGAGTATTTTAGTTTACAGAATCAACTTCCTGAATGCTACATATGAGATACAGTTAATTTCTGCACAAAATAGAAGCAGCGGAAAATCTGGTTTACATGGTGTTAGCGACCACCTTGGATTCTATATGTTAGATCCAAAGTACATTGTAGTATACATAATAAGCTCACAAAACCCAGCAACAAAAATAAGTTGTGAGGATCAAAGATATTTAGAATTCGGCGATCATTATGAATTTGTTGGTCATTTTAGATGCTCATGAAGCTAAAGCGCATTCTAATAGCGCCGAATCAACTGTCCTGCTCTTGCAAACCCGATACTATACATAAAAGGCTAATTTTGGCGACAAATAGATGAGAAGCACCAATTTACGTGGTTTTGGCGGCCATCTTATATGCCGTTAAAGCTAATAACTAATATTTTAGTTCATGAAATCAACTTCCTAAATCCTGCAAACCCTATATTAGGCACAGAAAGCTAATTTCTGCAAAAAGTAGAAGATGCGGGAGACCTGATTTACATAGTTTTGGCTGCCGTCTTGGATATATGATAGGTAAACCTGAAAACCCAATAGTTATTTTGTGCTACAAATAGGATTACAACACATATAAGGGAAGTGGGAAGACATACTGACTGCGTCACATGACTTCACAGAATAGTCTTCTGGTTAACCTATTCTAAAGCACATACCAAGAACCTAACGATTCGTGATATGTGTTGTATCTCAGGTACGCTTTTATTGTACCTATTCATGTGACAACTCGGATGATATGACCACACGGCCTATAGGACCGGCATGAGCGGTATTAGATAAATATCTAGAGAGCTATGATGGAAATGCTGACAACTCGTATACTAGTAATTGGTGAGCTGTTTCGCTGTGACAACTCGTACATTAGAGATTGGTGAGCTGTTTCATCGTCAGATGTAAATGGCGGCATTTAACACAAAAGACTAGTCTGTAAGGCCCGATGTCGACCCAGCATCAACTTCCCTCAAATGCCAACATATATCAAATACCAAAAGGTCTGTACAGGGGGCGGGCCTCAGGGAGGAAACGTCCACCAGCAGAATCTCGCCATAAACAGAAAAGCTGAGGAGATCGAATATATGTGAATTTAGTTTAGAGGCCAATGAAGTTAAAACGCACTCTATGCACAGAATCAAGTTTCCTGGTCCTCCAATCCCTATACTAGACACAAAATCCTAATTTGTTGCGAAGAAACAATTTTTATATTTTGGCGGTCATCTTGGATTCGAGGCAGAACCCATGCTGACACAGGGGTAAATTTTGATCAGAATATGTATAAGATGGTAAAACAACACAGAAAACTTTATAGGGAATACGTTTAGATTTCCCCCAGCTGAAACCTATCTATAGATATTAACATGCTGTACAAGTGTACTTATTGTAGCTTATAGCTTCTGTATTTGTATCAGTGAATACTCAGTATTCTACCCCAGGTTTTAGAAAATCAGCAACTTTGCACAGATTGCAATACTGGTTCGATAAATTGTGTATAAATGAGAGTTATGATGTCCGCAAAGGTGTGTCCTTTCCTTAGTTCAATGAAGGAGGGGTCATCAAGGAGTCGCAGCGGGACAAATGATGTACATATTCCATGCGTGTATTCCATTTCATCTGTCAAATGTTCTCTCTTTCTCAGTCTCGCCCCCACCACTAAGAAACACACACCACAATGAGAAAGTGAACGCCAGACAACCAAAACTTGACTAGACATCAGCGATGAATAATGTTCTGTTTGTGTGTTTTAGTGGCAGAAGCAAATACAACAACATTGCATAATTTATTGTGTAGGTGTAAACAATCTTCATCATATCCCCTCAGCCAGATGTGTAGACTGTAACGTTACTTCATTACGGTATGTCGATTCAAGGTGGTATATATTCGATATTCACGAGTCTTAACCTATAACAGACTGAAGGACAAACCGTGACAGGATGGAATAATTTGGTACATCCATTATCTGAAGCATGCTGAGTGATATCAGAGGGGATACCCTCAATTGGGTGAGAAACACGACCATTTTTGCCCAAAGACGGAGGTTCATGGCGCCAAATTAACTTCTTGACATGATATTGTGTACGATAAGCCGGTCATTTTAGCAGCTTACGAATAAAGTGGATCTACTCACAACGAAGATGATGGTCATCGATTAACAATGTCCAAAAAAGTATCACTTGTGACACTTGAGAAGGGTGAGCCTTTACCTGAAAAGAGCCTGCCTGGGCTGGGAATGGGGTCAAGAGTACCTACATTTTTCCCCGAAATTTGTTTAGTTTCGAATAGACTGAATCTGATCACCTCATACCTTATACTATTGGGTCTATTTTGACTCTATTTGCATGGCCGCACACACTTCAGATTAAAATTCAAAAATGGCCTCAAAGGGTGTATACTCGAAAAATTTAGTTGCTCTTTTCTTCTACTTCTGTGCAAATCCTGTATTAAAGTACCCACAATGAAATTCTTTCACTCCCAATAATTATTCTCTGGGTTTCTGAGCATTTTCTGGTCCATCCAAATTGTTTCATGAAGTACAGAACTAGTTCTCCAAAACAGATTTGTTGTACTGCTTCTTGTGGAAATGTTGTGAACAATGAGGCCTACAGCTTGTTATTGATCCTTGTGGAAGCAGCTGTATAACTTTGTTTGGAAATGTAGACATTAACTATAATAAAACGCTACTTCAGGATACAGATATTTAGCTATTAATGAATAAAAGCTCTTAAATGAATTCTACATGCAAGTATGCCAGAATTGCAGGTTTTGGCTAAAATGTGACCATGTCACACCTGTTTTCCTGAATTCTCCCGTCCCACTTCATGATTGTGTGTTACCAAGATTGGAAACGTTAAGGGACATGAGCAACAAATTTTACGGGTAGACTATGTTCAGAAATAAATATTCATTTTGATGTGACTTACATTAGGCATTATCTATATGATCACGGATATAACACAAACATCGTGCAGAACTCTCATTCGAGAACAGAGTTGCTGCTTTGATGTCTCGATTACAAGCGTCTAGTCCGTCATTCATAATCCAGCCGTCGTCCATTAGAGAATATCCGCGTCCATAATCCAAAGACCTATTCCATATTCCATATAACAGTATTAGCACCAACTTCAAAAAGACAACCATTGTATACATAAAAATAGGCTTGTTTCCTGCAAGAGAGAAGCGGTCAACAGTTATCAATGATGCCGGCAAGACATCATGATGTTCCAAAAATATCAACTCCGTATCGCTGATCAGTATTCTTAATCCACAATATTCGTTGCAAAGTCGTCATCCAAAGAATGATGTATCTCAGTCACGCTTTGATTGTGACCGTTCATATGAGGACCATGATGATATTGAAGTACATGGGTTCTATACTGTAGTGAGTATACACGTGGATATCGAACATGGAAGCTGTGTAATCCTTGTAATTGACACGCAGGTTTGAGTGCAATAGTTGGTCCAAGTGTAAACAAGAGACTAATTGGCACTATGGGTTACGTCTTTAAGCGAAATCAATGTGATTTACCTGCTACATTGAGTTGCTGGTGGTCCGTGACCTTTGTCGTTGACCTATTGGCCTCAATCTTTGTGCCGGCACATCGATTCCCGCTAATGCATTCACCCCATAAGATGTGATTTTTAATGGTTTCAAAAAAAATTTGCCAAAGGACCAAGTAGCCTTGACCTTTGACCTTTCGTCCTCCATATGTCTTTTTGTTTGACATCAAATCTAAGTGTGGGAATTCCTGAACTTTGGTCACAATCCACATCCTTGAACCGAAGTAATAACACAGACGCTGTTTTCAGCCATTTCCTGATTTGACCATCGATAATATTAGTACCTGACATCATCTCACACAAAATCAGTATTTTTATGATTTCCTGTTTTATAGGCCATCGTGACATTGATATTTGACATATTGACTTTTTGCAAGCGACATCTGCATGACCCCACGTTATATTTCATAGCTTGTGTCTAATTCCGATTAACCCGGGGGTAGGGACCGTATGGACACTGTGTAATATATAAACAGTCAAAATTTAAGCTTGATTGAGCTTCAAAAAACCATAGAATCGATTTGAAAGCAATATGTAATATAAGTATCAGGCAATGTCCATTTATTCATTTTCCTATAATCAACACAATTTCGCAGTGATTCATCCTTCTTTCACCATACAAGCTCTAACTGACTTATAATGCAACATTTCCATGGTATTTAGAATCAGACACAATCACAGCGCGTCTGAGATAAACTAAAGTAAATAAAACAACATGGAAATTCATTTTAATTAAACAATACTCGACAGGGATTGACCACAGGAGCATGGGGTGTTATGGGCATCACTGAGGATAACTGCTCATTCCTTCTATAGTTTGTGCATGTACATTTTGTACTGTATGCCCATATACTTGGAATTTGGTGCTGAGAGTATCATGTGAATAAGGTGTCATTGTTGAAGACGCGAAAATTCTTGTTTGGTGAGATATGTAGCATGTGGGAAAAGTTGACGTCTGACGACTATAAATCAAGCACGGACTCCACATTAGAGCCTCCTTCGGCATGTCACATTAAGACTAGAATACAGAAGATTCTAAGACGTAGCCTTAGCATCTCTGCCGTGATTTTATTGCAGGAGTTCATGTGGGCATTATGAAATAACCACACGGCCCCTAGCACCGGTTTAATCGGAATTAGATACGCTAGCTCGGCAGCTGTGATGTGAGATCAGCTCAACTACGTGTTATGGACGACGACTGGATAATGACTGTCAAATCTGACCTTTCTGACCGGCGAAAATTTACGGTCTATTTGACACCCATACAAACCGCTTGATAATGCACAAGTAGTAAGTGGCATAAGTTGGCGTGTACATCCTAACAGACCCATACACAGTAATGCCACTCATCTATATTTTGTGGGCGATCACATTATGATTTCGTCATTCATCAACACCGTCAGTCTGCTTTGTGATTTTATTCTATTAGTTGAGATAATTCTATTGCCTATGTCGTTGCTATAGAAGGATAACAATACAGTAGTTGTATGCAGTGAACCGTTACGATCGTTTATTGCGCGATATAATCGCTGGATTTCTCCGCGTGTTGTTGTGTGAATTTACCGGACAATATGCTGTATTAATACTTATTGATTAATAATGATAGCCATATTAATTTTTCATAAAGGCTCCAAGATACAACCCAGGTAACGTCAGTGTACCATGAGGATCTTGAAGTACATGGGCTCACACGGCCCCCAGCCGCGGGTCAAGCGGAACCAGACACAAGTTACGAAACGTAGCGCCATAGATCTTGCACGCTACGTTCGTATTTTGCTATCTGCATGCGATATGTATCGCCAAATTTGAGAAACCCTGAGTAGAGGCGCTTGGTGGAATAGCCCTGTTTTATAAGTTTCTGCAACAATGTTTCGTGACGTTGATTAAAATCATCACATTTAACACAGGATCTAGCAAATGCTACTAAGCGAGATATGTATACGCCATATGCAGGTCCCACTGGAATATTAATATCCAGAAAGGGATAGTTTACGATGTCGAAATTGTAATCATCTCTTTTGTCATAAAGTCGACGAGAGAGAATGCCCGCTTCATTTTTATAAATATAGAGATCTAAATAAGATGTGCCTGTAGGGCTATCTGTAGTTTCCTTCAAATCCAGTGAAGGTGGATATATATCCTTCACTGCGTCATTTATATAGCGATTATCCACAGCGAGAAGATCGTCTATATAGCGTTTGGTGAATGAGAAGGAACGGGCTTTGAATGGATCGGTTTTTGAAAGCGCCTGCATATAGTCATATTCATAAGAGAACAGATACAGGTCAGCCAACAGGGGTGCACAATTAGTACCCATTGGAATACCTATATGCTGCTGATATATTGTGTTGCCAAATTTCACATAGATATTTTTAATGAGAAATTCAAGCAACTCTATAAACAAAGAAACATCCCATGAATGGTATCTCTTGTATGTAGTCGAGCTAAAGAATGCTTTATGGCTTCCGACATTAATATATCTACGATCAGCCTTCTTGAACACAGATACTATTAATGAACTTATACGGTCAATAAGGTCCTGATGAGGGATTGTAGTATAGAGAGTCGAGAAATCCCATGTGGATACATGTCTGTACGGTATGTGACCTTTAGCATCAAGTTCTTCCGTAAGACATTTTGAGTTTTTCAATATCCACATACATTCAACGCCAGAGTTCTTAGAAATAGTGGCGCAATACCTTTCCCAAAATGTTTTTACCTCCTGAAGGGCCCTCGTTAATAGGGTTGAAGGAAGCTTGGTGGTGCAGCTTCTAGAACCAGCTATGAATGGTGATTTATGCATTTTGGGAGTCCAGTATATTTTTGGTATGTCGTTATGATTGGTTGGAAGACAAACACCTCTTTGCCTGAGAAACTTTTTGTGATTGTTAAATAAATCTTCCAGAGTAAATGCAGTTTGGGAGTAAGTAGACGTATTTGATGAAGATATGTCTACACTCAATTCTTTGACCAGCACCTGGTAATAATAATATTTACATATGAATATTATATTATTCGGAGCTTTGTCTGCTGGGACTATGACGAATTTACTCTGGAGATTTGCTAGAACTTCTTGCGAATTGAGGTTTCTCAGTACTTGTTTTGCTTGGGGAAGAGTACTTCTGTCAATATGGCGGACTGTTTCAACGACCTTGCTCTTGGTTAGGTCCAGCCAATCAGCGAGTACTGTAGGTTCAACTTTTCTCGCTTAGACCAGTCAATAACGTACTGTTCTAATGCAGACAGGACTATCTTCTGGTCGGCCTTCAGATTTATTCTTCTTGGCTCTCTATATTTAGGTCCTTTCATCAGGAGTAATTTCAGATATTTTTGACCAATTTCACCTACTTTCGAATATATTTTCTCTAGTTTTCCTCTCAACCACTGTCGGGTATTATAGATAATCGTGATTTTACTCAGAACAAATCAGTTATACACGGTACAAGGCAAGAAGAATTCGAATAAACGGAAGAAAATCAGCAACATCGTAAATTTGTGTGGACGTACTCACATTCTTTGCACCTTTTTGCATTCTTTGCATTCTTTTCTACGAATGAAGTTGATGTCATATCCTATAGTTTGAGAAAGTTTCAGTTATTATTTTTTGGTGTACATAGAACAGTGAAATGAAATGCCTCAACCTTGTCAAGATATGATTAACGGGTAAACTGATGCCTTAGATGGTATTTAAGATTTTTCCAAAACCATAAATGACAAATCTTCGCAATTTCGGTTATTTGTTTAGTGAAAATTGTCATCAGTGCTGGATGCCAGATTGCGAAATCTTTATGCAAATTAGTCTATAACCCCCAGCAGAGAGTACCTCTTCTAAAACGTACACCCGAATGAGCGTATTTGTGAAATATGTGACTTATTCCACTCTGTAACGAATTCCAATCTAAGCCACCTGGCTGTCTTCTGGTAAATCTATGAACAACCAGGTACAGATGATCTGACCCAAAGCTGTATAAGATTTGATGGATATTTACTCTCTTAAGAGGAAAACCACCAATCACAGCGACCCATGCAAGGTAGTTAAACTGTATTAATTGTTCTGATCAACCGCTGTGAGGATATGGTATACAATTATCTCTCTAGAGAAAAATCGCCAATCACTTTGACACAATTCAATTCAATTTTATTGCGACCTCTGTATGAAGTACACATATTAGGGATAGACAATTCCCAAGATAAAACAAAAAACACTTCGTTTGACCCAAGGCTGTTACACTACATATTGACGCCGTCAAATTGACCCAGTGGACATATTTACAGATCGAGACTTCAGTTATGATAGTAGTTAGTTAGGTTAGATGGAGGGGTAGAATATTTCATTATTCAAGTTACGGCTGATGATCAGAAATTAATATTAACTTTGATGTGAATTATAATAAGCCTTATCCGTAGTCTCAAATGTCAAGATCACGGATATAACATATGACAAAATCCACAAACAAACGTCGTGCAGAATTCTCATTCGAAATCTGCATTGGAGAACAACGTTGTTGCTTTTGATGTCCCAATGACGCCAGATATTTTTGACTGATTTCACCGAATTTTTCTTCACTCTCCTCTCAACCACGGTCGGGTAATTTGGATAATCATTATTTACTTAGAGAACAGTCAGTTGTACACCGTACAAGGCAAGAATAAACGGGCGAAAATCAGACAGCAGTAATTCACAATAACCCACGATCCTGTGAACCTGGAATAATGCAAATATTCTACAAATAAACTTGATATCGCGCTCTATAGTGTGAAAGTCTCGGTTATTTTTTTCTTTAGTGTCAGTTTACATATTACGGTAGACGGAAATGCCGCAGCCATGTCCAGATAGATTAAACGGATTAACTGGTGCCTTTGATGGTAATTTTGAATTTTCACAGAACGATAGAAAAAAACAATCGGTTCTTCTATTCTGCCACTGGGCCATTTTTATTTGTTAGTCTAAGAAAAGACGATAATTTTTGTTGTTAAATTTTCATAAACACTGGATACCAGATTGTGAATGTATATCCGAATGAGCTTATCTGTAAGAAATGTGCTTTGTTCCAGTCTGTAACAATTTCCAACCCAAGTCATCTAACTGGTTTCTGGTAAATCTATGAATTACAAGCGTCTAGTCCGTCATTCATAATCCAGCCGTCGTCCATTAGAGAATATCCGCGTCCATAATCCAAAGACCTATTCCATATTCCATATAACAGTATTAGCACCAAATTCAAAAAGACAATCACAGTAAACATAAACATAGGCTTGTTTCCTGCAAGAGAGAAGCGGTCAACAGTTTTCAATGATGCCGGCAAGACATCATGATGTTCCAAAAATATCAAATCCGTATCGCTGATCAGTATTCTTAATCCATAATATTCGTTGTAAAGTCGTCATCTAAACAATGATGTATCTCAGTCACGCTTTGATTGTGACTGTTCATATGAGTACCATCAGGATCTTGAAGTACATGGGTTCATACGGCCCCTAGCCCCGGGTTAAGCGGAATTAGACACAAGTTACGAAACGTAGCGCCATAGATCTTGCACGCTACGTTCGTATTTTGCTATCAGCATGCGATATGTATCGCCAAATTTGACAAACTTTGAGTGGAGGCGCTTGGTGGAATAGCCCTGTTTTATAAGTTTCTGCAACAATGTTTTGTGACGTTGATTAAAATCATCACATTTAACACAGGATCTAGCAAATGCCACTAAGCGAGATATGTATACGCCATATGCAGGTCCCACTGGAATATTACTATCCAGAAAGGGATAGTTTACGATGTCGAAAATGTAGAGCACATGCAGATGCTCTAACCCGGAGCTGTATTACAATATCTGATGGACATTTATGTCGTAACAGGAAAACCGCCAATCACCTTGACACATACAAGGCAGTTAAATTATATTAATTGCTTTGACCCAGAGCTATGTAACAATATATGATGCACATTCATCTCTCCAGAGAAAAAACACCATTCACCTTGACCCATGACCGTTACACTATGTATTAATGATTGAGCCGTCACACTGACCCAGAGGACAAATTTAAGGACCGAGACCTCAGTCGTGATAGTAGTTAGCTGGTTTAGATGGGGGTGTAAAATATTCAAATATACAAGAAGCCGCCTATGATGAGAACTAAATATTAACTTTGATATGAATTACATTAAGCATTATCCGCAGTCTCAAACGGCACGATCGCGAATATAACATATGACAAAATCCACTCGCAAACGTCGTGACAAAATCCACTCGCAAACGTTGTCTCAATGACGCCAGGTGTTTTCGACCTATTTCACCTAGGCCGACTGTCGAAAGTGTTTTCTTTACTTCTCCTCTCAACCACGGTCGGGTATTTTGGATAATCATTATTTTACTAAGAGAAAATTCAGTTGTACACCGTACAAGGCAAGAAGATTGCGAATAAACGGACGAAAATAAAAGAGCAGTAATTCACAATTTACAACGATCCTTTGAACCTGGGATAATGCAAATATTCTACAAATAAACCAGTTTCAGTTATTATTTTTCTTTCGTGTCGGTGCACATATTACTGTGGGATTAAATGCCACAACATTGACCAGATAGATTTAGCGGGTTAATTGAGGACTCTGATGGTCATTTTGAATTTTCACAAAACGATAAAAAAAAAACTTTCAGATTTGTTATTCTGCTACTGGGCCAATTCTAATTGGCAAATTTTCACAATTTTTAAAATATTTTTATTGAAAACTTTCATCAACACAGGGTGCCAGATTGTAAAATAGCGGATTCAAATTGGACCGATATGCAAGGTTTATGCATATCAGGCGTCCCCAAAACCCCCAGCAGAGGGCACCTCTCCTAAAATCACAATGTATGCCCGAATGAGCGTATCAGTAAAACAAAATGAATGAAGATTACCCAACAGAATATAAATGGACATAATGTGATAAGCCATGGTGTTAGTCTGCTCAATTTAAACAAGTTTGTACCCTGACTAAAAATAATGCGCAATCACTCTTTCATAAGAGCAGGCGTCTAATCCGACAATCAATATTCAGTCGTTGTCCATAGAGGAATTTCGCATCCGTAATCGAAAGATCTAATTTGTATGACCGCACCAATTCCAAATGTGTATGATATAAACAATAATAAAAACGCAAGATGGTTTTATGCAAGAGAGAAGCAGTCGACAGTTTTTGTCAGTCAGAAAGACATAATTGGTGAGATAAAACTGACGACGTCTGGTGACTAAAAGGCAACCACTTCACAGGAAGCCTCCCTCGGCAACTTACATTTAGACCACAATACGGAGGATTCTAAGACGTAGCGTTAGTATCTCAGGCACGCTTTCATTGCAGATGTTCCTGTGGAAACTATGAAGTAACCACACGACCTCTAGCTCCGGCTTGAGGGATACGCTAGCTCGAGAAGCTGTAATGACATATCAGTTCAAATAATTAACTCCTATGATGTTAATTGACGAGCATCGAGCTGCCTGATGATGATGATGATGATGACGATGATGAGGATCTTTACATAAAGTGCTAACCAGTATATAGTGTGCCCTATAGTGGGAGAAAGTTTGTTATTTTATTATTTTAACGTTCCTGACCGTCGACATATTACGGTGGAATTAAATGGCACAACCTTGTCTAGGTTTAACGGGTTAATTGATGCCTCTGATGTGCATTTAGAATTATTTTTGAAAACGATAAAAAAGTAACCAGTTATTTATTGGTTAATCTGTAATTGTTATTCTGCAACTAGGTCATTTATAATTGTTATTCTGAAACAAAAAGATGACAAATATTCACACGTTTTGTTGTTTCGAATGAAACTTTCATCTAGACTGGATGCCAGATTATGAAATAGCGGATTCATGCATAATGTATACCCGAATGAGCTTTATTCCAGTCTGTAACGATGATGGAGATTAAGGCATGACCAGACCAGAAATATACTTAAGACGTCTAAACACTTGCCTTGCATGTACATTTGCTACTACTTTTGATATGATCGAATAGGAAACGTTGCCATTGACGACTACCGTTGATACGGATTTTGTTGGATATTCTGAGTATTTCCAAGTTAAAGTAACATCATTTGACAGATATGTGCCATCCTTTTCTTGACGTCATTATGATTTGAGCGGCCGATATTTGCTATATAGTACAGAAATCGTATGAACTATAGATGTAGTAGATATAGCGAAACAAGGCTGCATGGATTCCAAGTCCGTACAAAAAAAACTATATGTAGCCGGATGCAGAATCCTCTCAGACGAACATTATATATATCGGCCATACAATCCTTTGTTGAGATAAATCAATAATAAAACAAAAAATGGAACTATTTTTGCAGAACAAATTTAAATGCATGCTCAATAGAATGAGATTCATACACATCTGACAGCACGAAAATGACAAATACAGTTCGGTAACCATCAAACTTAGGCCGATTACCATTGACCTGACAGAATATGAGCGAAGAGAAGAAAATCAGATGAAGTATATGACGATTCTTAAAGGCTTTAATACAACCATTAACTAACCGTTCTTTCATTCTATACCGTACATTCACTGACTATTCAATTACAACGCATATAAGGGAAGTGGGAAGAGGTGCCGACATACTGACAAAGCCAAAGTATAGTCTTTTCGTTAATCTATTCTAAAGCACATACCAAAAATCTTACGATTCGTGATATGTGTTGTATCTCAGGTACGCTTTTATTGTACCTGTTCATGTGGCAACTTGGATGACACGGCATAAGCGGTACAGATACAAATCTAGATAGCTATGATGGAAATGCTCTGACTAACTCGTATATTGGTAAGTGGTGAGCTGTGTCGCTGTGACAGCTCGTACATTGGGGATTGGTAAGTTATCGTCGTCAGATGAAAATGACGCCATTTAACACAAAAGACTAGTCTGTAAGGCCCGATGTCGACCCAGCATCAACTTCCCACAATGTCAAAGACCAAACGGTCAAAAGGTCTGTACAGGGGGCTGACTGTATGACTCATTTTCCATTGATATTTATATATACTACGCATACTATAAATGGTGTAATGTATAACCAGACTATACTTTAAACAAACATCCACTAGGATGCTAGGTCCCCTGCCAAAATGTTTGAGATTGTTTTGAGAAAGTTGTTGGTGTCGGAGGTATAGACAAGGGAAACAGCTGGTGCTTGCCATACAGTGGAGGGCGAACTCTGCATTGGAAATAAAGTCCGGACTCAACCAAACAGTCAGTATATCGATGTAGGTGAAATCGACAATGGTGTCATCGTTGTGTGCGTTCGGTCGCAAATGAAGAAAATTTAAGGTGATCATTTGACCCCAACATATTTCGATTATTCTGAATTACCGGAAAGATCTGTTTGGATTATGGGTACAAATAAAAGGCAAAATATCTTTTTTTTATTACTTTGACCACAAGATCTGACTACCTCAAAAGCTATTTTCTAATGCTTTTCAATTCCTATATCTATAACTTCTACTGGGTAATGTCTCTTAATTAAGGACATATTTAGTTGAGATAATCGTATCTGTCGTAATTCACTATCAGTCACGATAGTGCAAATTCGTCTTGCAAGAGTAAACGATACCTGTTTTTTGACGTGACTCGGGTGACAGAAGTTATAGTCAAGGTACTGCTTCGTATCACTTACTTTGTAATAAACATCAGTGACAATTTTATTACCTCTACGAATCAATAATATGTTCAAAAAATGAACTATGTCCAAAAAAGTTTATTCTATATGCTCCCCCATTTGGATATGTCGCTTGCAAGATCTAACCGGCTTGCAGTAACGCGAGTGTCAGCCAATCCCGAGAGATCTTCATACTGCTTTGAAGGGAACAGAATGGTAGATGCTTTCTGGTTGGCTCAGCCAAATCACACGCCAAGCTATCGGGGAGTCTTCTGATGTTGCCGCCCTCCCGCCAGGTTGGCACCATAATTCGGGGTAGAATTATGGACTGGTCCTTGGCGTAAACCTTGGGTTAAAGCAGAGACCATGATCATATCTCCACCCCCGCCTCCCCCCGACTGCAGGTGAAGTGGTTGAATGCGGCCGTGATGTCATAAGACTATTAAATATTCATGAGCTGGGTGTTCGAACACCAAATTCAATTGACATCAATATCCTACACAGCGACACATACGATTAGGGAGCATTGATCGAATATTAATTTATGAAGATTGGAACATATTTTCTGAATTATTTCCCATGGGTTTGTTCAGATTCTGCATGCAGCTTATGCTGAAGAAAGCCCAGAAATAGCGCTGCGTACGCTGGATCGAATTTTGTGCCCATAGCTGTACCCAATGTTTGATGGTAATTACCTTCTTGATATTCAAATGTATTCTCCTCAAGAATAAATCTAATTCCACTCAAAAAGAAATCCTTACTAAACCGGTCATTGTTCTGACGAGGGAAGTTATTCAGTCAATACTCAGCAGCTTCATATATTCATTTAATTATTATTTTTCTGTGATAATCCTGTCTTCCATTTCCGGTCTACCTGTATGCAATACTTGTATATACAAACCATTTGCGAGAAGCATCGGGTATGGGACATACAGTCCTATACTGACAGAGATCAATCAATTAATCCCGTATCGTTTGTACATCCGCGCATCTGTTACATATTATATAAATAACGGTATAGGTCGACACAAACAACCAACGTGGATAACTCACAGTATAACACAGGAAGAATTAGATGATTGGGTACGGATAACGTAGACAAAATGAGGACCAGGTGAAGTATTCAAACGATTCTTGGAAATTTTACCTTCAATCTGTTATCTGCATATATTTTTCTCTCATTCATTCACGTTAACAGTTCAAAAATGTTTTTCTTGATGAAATCTCGATAATGTTTATGATTTGGACAACTGAGCTCTATTTCCAGCTATATCCTTATCGGACATTATCAATAGTAACGAAGACTACTGTATACAAGCAGCCAAATCCCATAATTCAAAATGAATTACTGTCGGTTTCATAACAGATGAGAAAATATATCTCAGTTTAGGAAGTATGCGAATGATAGACCGAAATCTCCACAATCTGGATAAAGATAGGCTATCAAGGCGGATCTTGCATAAGCGCTGGAGGTGAACAATGACATAAAATTTAGAAACTTTCGCAATGCAGCTCTGTATAAGAAGACACATTCACTATAGCCATGTCGTCACATGGGATTTCGCGACTCTGTATATTCGCTCATATATCCCACACCCTACCGTTAAGATCGTTAAGCTGTTATCATGTACAGATACATGGATGTGGTATTCCTTATTTCACAAAATAAACAAAAGCTGTTAAAAACCAAACCGCAACTCGATCACATAGCTAATACAGATCAAAGAAACTGCGGTTGCCAGGAATGATGGGCGTGTGGAGAACGATAGACATGTTCAGGAAGTCATATTCCAAACAGCCGTTTGAGGAAGAGGCACTAAATACAATGTCTTTAAAATGCTTCTAGTATTTTCAAGAATTAAAGAAGTCCGGAGAAAATAACAATCTGAACCCTGATCAATGGATCGTCGGCAGATGTATATGGAAAGCTGGCATCGTTCATTCATTCATTTCACTATAATCAACACAATCTGGCAGTGATTCATCCTTGTTCCCGTACATCATGGCATAAGCAAGTATCATTTGACTCACAAAAATTCTGCATAATTTAACAGGCATAATTAACGCTTGCCTGAGATATACAATGGGGAACTAAGTGGGACATTTAGAAATACTGGACTGTGGTGCAAAGTTGACGATAGGAACATCGTGATGTCTGTATTCGTGATTGCCGATCTGATATTGTTATTCTTCTCAATCAAATACAATCATTGTCACTTGGGAGTGATCTCCTTTCATGTAATTGATCTGCTTGTTAAGGGCGCTGTGATTAGCGAATAAAAGAACATTGAACCTTGATAAAAGAACCTTGCCAAAATCATCGAAAATAGTTGATTACTTCTCTCTTGTAGGAAACTAGCCTACGTTTTCTTTTATTTTCATGTTATATATACCTATGTGAATAGGTATTCGATTCTGAATGCAGAAATTCTTCAGGCCTCCCATAGGCGACAGCTGCTTACTGAATGTCGGATATGGGACTTGCATACCCCATATTCTGTCAAAGAATCATGTTTTCTGAATGATAATTGCAACCGTGACGAGAGCAGCTCTTATCCAGGAAATCCTTTGTAACTCTTTGGAATAAGTCGTTCAATGGCTCCGTATGACTGACAAAATCAGCAAGTGTCAGCTTATGTATCCCGAGAAGTTTGTGTTATTGTATGTAAGTTTCCATGGGTACGGGCAGTGTGATATACAAGATATTTCGACTGTTAACTCAAACATTCTTTGCAGACCTAGCTTGGATACTGAATATCGCATCGCTGGGTCGACATCGGGCCTTACATACTAGTCTTTTGTGTTAAAAGACGTCATTTTCATCTGACGACGATACAGCTCACCAATCGCCAGTGTACGAGTTGTCGCAGCCAAACAGCTCACCAATTATCAATATACGAGTTGTCAGAGCATTTCCATCATAGCTCTCTAGATTGTATCTAATACCGCTTATGCCGGTGCTAGGAGCCGTGTGGTCATATCATTCAAGTAGCCACATGACCAGGTACAATAAAAGCGTACCTGACATACAACGTATATCACGAATCGTTAGATTCTTGGTATGTGATTTACAGTAGGTTAACCGGAAGGCTATACTGTGAATTACAAGCGTCTAGTCCGTCATTCATAATCCAGCCGTCGTCCATTAGAGAATATCCGCGTCCATAATCCAAAGACCTATTCCATTTCCATATAACAGTATTAGCACCAAATTCAAAAAGACAAAAGTATACATAAACATAGGCTTGTTTCCTGCAAGAGAGAAGCGGAAGAGAGAGAAGTCATATGGCTTTGCCAGTATGTCGGCACCTCTTCCCACTTCCCTCATATGTGTTGTAATCTTTACATTTGGACCATTCTCGTATGCTCATTTTAATCTGGAGATCGAATCGAGTCAACCTATTGGGTGGGCAGTACACTACACCTCTATGGATGTGAACCCGAAAAGTTACAATGTTTCATCCGAATATCGTTGCATTTTGTTACCTCATTCTACTCAACCATCGGCCATCCATGCACCGCCATATCCCTGAGTTTCGGTCCATTACGGTGTAAATCTAATTAAATTGAACTTTCAAACTTGTTTCTTTTCTTGTAGGTTCCGTGTTGGTATTCTTGGCGTAGTTTGCGTTTTCCTGCTTTCTTCGATGTTCATTCTGTTACCTCTATGGGAACGAAAAGGGTTCAATTTTGAGCAGTTGAAGCCGAAAAACAGTGAAATCTTTCGCACGGTGGATATACTTTCTTCGAACAGTGTAACAACGTACAAGCCTGCCCGGCACATAGCATTTTTAAAACTACCAAAAGCAGGGAGTACGACGATGGAAAACATTTTCTATCGATTCGGACTATGCCAAAATTTAACTTTTATTCTTCCAAGCACGCTCCCTTTCCTGGGATATGACCACAGTGGTATAAACACGAAGCATATATTGCCCCCACCTCTAGGGAAATCATTCGATATTCTGTGCAATCATTGTTTCTATAACAGAGAATCATTCATGTCCTATCTCCCAGATGACGTAGTGTTCGTGGGGATCTTACGAGAACCTTTCGCACATTTTGTTTCCACAATTTACTATAGCAAAGCTCTTGGAGATAAGAATAACAGTTCGGACAAAGTTACAGGTTGCCTTCACCCAAGCTGCTACGATAGAGCAATACATAAACGATACCCTTTGTACAATCCAGCATCTAACTACTTGGGACTTCAGCGGACGGATTTCCAAAATTCAACCGTAATTGAAAATTTGATTGCTCAGATTGAAAAGGATTTCCGATTAATTCTAATTCTTGAGAGTTTCGACCATTCGCTCATCTTGATGAGGCGTTACTTGGGTTGGCATCTAGAGGATATTATATACACCGTCAGAAATGTGAATGGAAAAAAGCCAAAGAGAAATTACAGTGACGACGTCAGAAAACGGTATTCGGAAATATCTCTGGCAGACTACGCTCTATATCGTCATTTCTCAAAGAAGCTTGAGGGTTTGATCGCTGAAGAGGGTCCCGATTTCCATGAAGAAGTTAAGTGTTTCCAGTCGATACTTATCAGAGTTAATGCTTATTGTAACAACGAAACAGAGAATTTGCTCATGTTTGAAAAGGCTCGTTGGCACAATGATATCCTAATAACAAGACAAGACTGCTTCCTTTTGATAAAGAATGATAGACGTTTTCTGGACTACATGCGCGTCTGGCAATACGGGAAAAACTGGAGAAGATTTGTGAAGTAATCTGACGGTTAAACACATTGATTTGAGCATTCTCACAACGTCAAGCTTTCGTTTTGAACCAAAGGCAAAACCTTGACCATCTTGCATAGTACACCGCGTTCCGCCCACTCACAATGTAAACGAATGCTTGTCATATTATAACAGGTCATGGTCGCGTACAACATATGATCTTGTTGATCAATATACAAAGGTTGCTTTGCCGGTTGGCTGCAGTTTACAGTGGAATTTTTCATGAACACCGTTCATTCCCATGATTATCAGAGATATCTAGGATACAGATACTCCTGTTTTTAGCGAGGATGAGTATGCCACAAATCCTTTTTGGACAATAACAATCATCGCGGACTAAGCTTAGCTTTGTAAGATAATTTGCTCAAAGAATAGGAACTTCACGTCATCTAACTCTGGGTGACAGACTATCTGCATCAATGACTATGGTTTGCTTGTACGAAAAGATGTAATCAGCCTCAAAATGGATGGATTTTGTAACCTCTCCCCTGTGCGTTTTTTCAGCAGGGAAGATTACCAAAGCATCATATGTATTATATTTGACGATAGTGGGATCGTCATATACAACGAATGCAAGAATATCGTGTCAGAGAAATTTGTAACTCTGTCCGCTTCGACGGCTTTTCTGTCTCACCATTGAGTGTGTGTTGTACGCGGCGAGGAAAATGACGTCACTGCGTGACGTATGCGTGACGTAGCGACGCTCACGAATTTGAATGCTGCACAGCTGCAGGCATGGGATAACGTCATGGCTCGTGCCCACGGTTCGGTGATGTCGCATAGCGTACGTTGGTAGAATGCACCATACGTGTATACGCTTGTTGACACGGCCGTGGAAAAATAAACGGCATGCCATGCTGTTTATTTTTAGAGATCAACTCCTTCTATTTTCTCGTGAATGGTGGAACCAAGTTTAGTTTTTTGTGGTCAAATGTGTTTCATTTTGTATCTGTTGTAACATATGTCACTTTCGCCGAGTTTGAGAGACATCGATTTCAGCCCAGATTTGAGGCTGATTACATCTTTAAGTGAACTTTAAAGTCATTCAAACATTTCTGTGCAGCTGAATCAGGTTCTGATAGTGTCTGTCCATGTGTGATGTTCAGTCAAGTGCTGATCGTACGGAACATAACCCAAGCTTTTGTCGAATAACATACAATTCGTAAATGACTAGTCTACAGCCAGGAACCATTCAACTCGACCGATTCAAGATATTCGTTATATTAAAATGAAATACCACGTTCTGCTGAGCACAGATTATCACGTAACGAATTGGAAATTCGTTTTCTTGACTCTTATTCTGTGCATTTGATGAGATAATGGTTATGATTTGATACTATTGTCTGGCTTGGATTATTTTCATTTTAGATATATATAGATTCCGGAATAACAGCTTTTCTGTTAATTCATGAGTGAATTGTAGTTGTACTGTAAATAAATGTATTTACTTCAGTTTGGCAGTGTGAAGATAGTGTGATCAATTGTCAGAAAAAAAAACATGGTACAGATCCAACATACCTTATTTGGTCAGTTTCCCCGTTGACCATTGCACAATGTGGGCAGTGCGACAATGAAAATGAAGGTCAGACTGTGTATTTGACCACCGGTCACGTCTGTATCAGGGTCAGAGTGTTCTTCTGGCAGTGCATTGGTTATATACAGCCATCTATTCCGTCATTCATTATTCAGCCGTCGTCTATTAAAGAATTTTCGCGTCCCTAATCCAAAGACTGTATTCATATAACAGCATTAGCACCAAATTGAGAAAAATAATCATACTACACATAAAAATAGGCTAGTCTCCTGCAGGAGGAGGGCGGTCAAGACCATCCAGAGACTCCATCTTCAGGGGAATGGACATGGAGTGTCCATCAGGTGTAAACAATTACCTATAGATTAACATTGTTGTTGTTCCAACCATGGGACAGCTTCATAGATATAGTCTGGCCATCAGCCATGGACTCTATTTTCGCATTTCAAAAATTCGGAACGGAGTCGCCGTGGAACTCGAATTTGGCTCTGGTGGCAAAAGGTCTCGTCAATGAAACAAACCGACAATGACAGACCTTCAATACGACCCAATTATTTGAAAATGAACAACGGAGACATTACAGCCATGGTCGAAGAACGTCGATTCACAATCACAGTACTTTGTGGATTCAACCAAGGAGCCATCAAGTATAATTTACTGAAAGTCTTTATACGTTACCTCTGAAGGATTTATAGGCTTAGTCAGAGAATCAGCAACATATGTCATCGGAAAACGTAATACCACCTATCATCGCTAAGGTATGTCAAGATACAGTATATTTTCGATTTTATCGTCCACTGAATACACAAAGTAAAGCTCAAAATGTCTTTCGGAAGAACTTGATGCGAAAGGGCACATACCGCACAGATATGTATCTATCTGAGATTACTTCACTCTATATAATTCAAATCCCCATCAGGGCCTCACTGACGCGTCAAGTCATTATTAATCTATATGTCAAAGGAAACCGATCACGGATATATTAATGAAAGAAGTCCTAATGCAGGCGTCAGATCAGATATTCAGTAATCATCCATTGTCCATATAATTTTCGCGTCCATAATCGGAAGACCTATGATTAGTTAGCACCAGAATTCGAAGCAGGCATAAAATAAGAATATAAATATGTACGTGAAATAATTTTCTTCAAGACAAAGCAGTCAGCAGTTTTCCATGAGGCTAGTAAGACACATTTATAGAAGAAGCCAACAGACACGAAGCCCATTAACAGACTTATTTCTATAAAACGCTCGCTGATGCCAATCTCAAACCGAAAAAAACCTTTCGGTTCTGTCCCAATGTTCCACTAATAAGACCCAGGCTAATGATCTTTTTTTTTTTAATTTGGCAATCAAGTTGTCAATTGTGAATGTAGTTTGCCATTAAGACAAAAATATAGGTGCAGTCAACATATATGTACCGCTTCATAAAATATCCTTGTGTCCCCGGTCATGTAATATAAAGTATAAATAATCGCTCTACAGTTCGACAATTAATTCTATGTGATAGAAATAATGTAAGCGCAGTACCATGAAGCTATGATGATCGATTTTGAGAAGTCACTTGACAAATGACTAAATCTGAAGATGTTCGAGTCCATAACCCCGTTACGATGACAGCTATTCAAGTCTACACTGCGACAAAATTGTGTTGAAGCCATTTTAGCACCAGAATTATGTTGAAAATAACACAAATTGTGTTAGAATCAACACTAATTTGTGTTGATGTATTTAGTTTAATACAAAACCATGTTGATTTCAACACAAATCATTTTGTGTTGAAGCCATTTTAGCACAAAAATGTGTTAAAACAACACAATTTTTTTCGCAGTGTATTCTCGCTAAGATGAAGATGATAAATGTTCAAGTCTAATCTCACTCTGTATTATATGTATGCAGGATGCCGATTGTCGATGATTAAATCTAGTATCGCTATCCTTATAGGCTTACACTCTTAAAATGATTTAGGGATTTCTCCTGAATTTCAGGCCATACATCCACAACTCAATTTCCAGTGATTCCAGCCCGAAATTCAGAGACAGTTTCCTGAATTTGAGCGACTTCACCACTGAGTTCATGGGAACTGTTCTGGATTTAAGGCTAAAATCAAAATTGAGTTGTGGTTGTATGGCTTGAATTTCAATAGAAATCTCTGAATTATTCTGAGAGTGTACATGATTAAGATTGTCCATGTTCAAGTCTACCATCGCTATGCGTACATGATGAAGTTGATCGATGTCAAAATGTAGTCTCGCTATGAATACAAGATGAAGATGGTAGGTGTTAAAGTCTAGTATCGCAATGTATACATATTCAAATTGTTCGATGTTCAAGTTTATTCTTGCTATACATGCAGGATGATGTTAGTTCAATGTTCAAGTCTAGTCTATGGAAATCTGAAATGTATCAGCTTTAAAGCTCATATTGAGAACATTTGTTGTAAATCTTCAAATATGTTATGTCTAATTTAGAGAACTTGCCTATGTTTCTCTTCTACCTCAACTTATCAGAACGGAATATTGTTCTTCGGTTTGGTCTCTCCATTAGTCAATGTCAGTGTGATAAATTATTACGGTTCTTACAACAGCATGAACTCTCAATTTAAGCATATTACTTTTAGAATGGCAGAGGATTTCGAATGTTCATTCAGTCGAAATAAAGAGTATGTTCGGCAGTATTCTGCTCGTGTGCATTACAGTGGACTTCTTGGTGCACATAGCGGAAAGGCCGCAGCGACAGATAACCCTGGACACTACCTTTGCTTCCCGAGGTTGTAGGTAGTAAAACACAACAACCATGTAATTAAACGCTTCCCTTATGGGCGTGCGAGTCTTACACGAAATGTGGGGACAGGCCAGGTTTATCGTACGGGGACTATAGTTGGTGTGGTCTTATATAGCGAATCGGAGAGAAAAGCGTTGTATTTTTGATTCCATTTCCTTGTCTGGCCTCCTCGCAATGTGAAAAATTGTAAAACTGGAATGAACAACAGTTCCTTCGGTCATTGTTGACTAGGATAACCGATAAATTTAACTGCTTTCGTTTCTTAGATCAATTAAATTCAATGTCTGGTTATATGCTCTGCAACTCGGCTCATCCTTGCCTTGAAAATCAAATATTTATTTATAATACTAAAATCATATGCAAATTAAGTAAGGTTAACTTAACAAACAAATATGAAATATAGTCTTACTGTTCAATGCTATACCGGTGTATCCCTCACAGTCCGTACTAACGTGCAAATCTCTATACAGTCTGTGCCGATGCGCAGAAATCGCGTTCCTGTATTTTGATACAGCTCAACCGTTTACTGTTCCACTAAAGGGTCCAATCTCCGACAGTTCAATCACGTAGACAGCGGTTAAAACACAGGAGTAATCCAACAGTCAGTAATCTCAGGCAAGGATAATATCCAGATAGTAGCACAATCTAATGCACTCACATAGAAACTAGTTAGAATCCCTCCTCGATCACTGAACGTCGGGCTATTTATACTCTATCGGGCATTCGAGATTATTCTACCAAAGCAAGAAACTTCCACCGGTACAGCATTGACGTATGATCTAACCCAGATACAATCACAGCAGCTTCTAGAAAGCTCGAAATGATTAACCCACAAAAATAGCGCCTCACTGCGCATGCGCAGAACTTGGTGTGACGTCAGAAGTGTGTCTGTGCGCATGCGTGATCAGGGGGCGTGGCCTAATGTGAGTGGGGTGGGTTCAAAATGGCGGCCGCTTATTTTCTCTGCGACGCTGAAAGTCCGCCATTTTGAACCCACCCCACTCACTCCGGTGCACTGATTGACCTGGGTGAGTGGGGTGGGTTTAAAATGGCGGCTTAGGGTGTTGTTTGTGTAAAATAAGGGTCCGCCATTTTGAACCCACCCCACTCACCGTGGTCAGTGAGTGCTATGTGAGTGGGGTGGGTTCAAAATGGCGGCACTCTATTTTTCCCCGACCACTGAAAGTCCGCCATTTTGAACCCACCCCACTCACCCCGTGCACTGATTGACGTGGGATGAGAGTGGGGTGGGTTTAAAATGGCGGCTTAGGGTGTTGTGTGTGTAAAATAAGGGTCCGCCATTTTGAACCCACCCCACTTACGGGAAAACGTATAAAAGCAGTCGATTTTTAGGGAAAGGGTGTATTCAATTGCACTACTTTGTGGAGCACTCTGACTTACCTGACCTGACCAGCCAGCCTGCCTGTTTCACCTCTAGTCTGCTTCACCTCTAGCCAGCCAGCCAGTCAGCCAGCCAGTCATCCAGTCAGCTTGCCTGTGTTGTGTATGAGCTGTGAACCTTTTACTTTTTTCACTTTTACCGGTGCCCATTCACCATACTTTTACACCGTAGCAGTTGCTCATCAGCCTGAGCCTATAGTCATGGAGCCAACCGTGCTAGTGACGCTTCGAAACAACCGTGTTCGCCTCATTGATGAAATACAGCGTGTGGGTGAACTATGTGATTTCCTTATGCAGGAACACATACTCATGAAAGAGCATGTCGACGATATCATGGCCGAGAAAACTTTTTCAGGACAAAACAAAGCTCTCATCGACTTTCTACTGCGCCATGGCCCCTATGCATGTCTACTCTTGGTGGAGGGGCTGAAGATCACGGGAAATGAAGAACTAGCAGATCTATTGAAAGCCGACGACGACGTTCTACCAGATGAGGATATGTTAGTGGTGGACGAAGAGCGTGCAGCTAGCAAACGTACTAGCCCAGAGAGTACTACACCTGCTAAACGGGCTGGACGTCCCAAACGCCCCCGTCTAACACCGTTAGTAATACCTGACCAGTCAGTAGTACCCCAGCAAGTGCCTGTGAAACAAGAACTTCCTCTGTCTGTCCAGGAGATCAACAATCTGATCGACGCGGCTCACCAGGCAGCTCACAAGGACATTTGGGAGCTCACACCCTATTTAACGGTCAGTGTCAAAGACGAAGAAGTGCATTTTAATGCAGCGGGCTTTAACGACAGACCTGGTAAGCATATTGCCATGAACTTGGACACCTGGCAAAAACTGGAGGCCCTTGATTACGCCATCGATGCGGTTATTCGTGACCAGGGGAATGACGAAGCGAAATTTCCTGTGGGTGACGACATCTATGTGAGCTGTGCTTATTTCAATGACCAGCTCCTGGTCCATATTCGAAAATGGCGAAAAAGGTTAGATACACAAGAGCTGGTGGCTTGTCCTCAAGGGGTGACATTGAAATTAACGGCCTGGCGGGAGTTGCAGCGTCTAGCCAGTACAATTCGTCAAACTCTGACCTACCAGGTGTCGCACTATATATATGAGAAGTACATCGAGACAGTTCTGCAGCTCATCACACCTCACATGAACACTCTGGTAGCCTCATACGAGTCCCTCACTGAAGCACTACAGGCTGTGGCCGAGGCGCAAATTGCTACGGCAGTGGTAGCGGCTTGTCCTTCCAAAATCCCACGTGAAGAAATTGTGACGTACATCTATGTGCACCAAGGACGGAAAGATGATGATGAATTCAAACAAGTCTTGTTGACGAACTATTGAGAACAAGGAAAAACATGTATTGATCTGGAGAGATTGTATTACAAAAATTCAGAGTTTTTTCACTGTTAATTGTATTAAAAAAAAATTCAATACTTACCTATAATTGTATTAAATTCAATTGTGAATACGTTCATTGTGTGTTAATAAAAAATAGTAATTAAAAAAATGCTTAGTGTTCATTTTTTTCCTTTTTTAATAGTCAAATAGCTCCAAAAACGTCTATTTCCATTCTTGCGCATGCGCAGAATGCTGATAGTTCAACCCACACCAGTCCATCAGATGGCCCTTCATCTCACCTTCACATTGATACCTCACTCGGCTCCATTGGGCCACTAGGGGTTCTCCTAGCTCCAAAAAGGCTATTTTGCAGATAAATATCAACATCGGGTGTACGAAGATTTTTTTTATTTTAGAGGTAGTGGGTCGAGTGAGGTATCAAATGGAAGCTGACGTGAAATGCTTCACATTGATACCTCACTCGACCCGATTGGACCACTAGGAACTGCCCTAACTCCAAAAAAGGCTATTTTGAAGATTGCGCATGCGCAGAATGCTTATAGTTCAACCTACACCAGTTCATCAGATGCTCCTTCACGTTACCTTCAATTTGATACCTCACTCGACCCGATTGGTCCATTAGGGACGCCTCTAACTCCAAAAAGGCTATTTTTGAAGATTGATATTTTTGATATCATCTTCGCGCATGCGCAAAATTACCCTAATTCAAGCCCATACCCAGTCTATCAGATGCTCCTTCACGTCACCTTCAATTTAATACCTCACTCGACCCGATTGGTCCATTAGGGACGCCTCTAACCCCCAAAAGGCTATTTTCATAGCCTTCGGCCTTCGCACATGCGCAGAAAATTCAAAATAGCCTTTTTTGGAGTTAGGGCAGCCCCTAGTGGTCCAATCGGGTCGAGTGAGGTATCAATGTGAAGCATTTCACGTCAGCTTCCATTTGATGCCTCACTCGACCCACTACCTCTAAAATAAAAAAAATCCCTTCGCACATGCGCAGAAAATGCAAAATAGCCTTTTTTGGAGTTAGGGCAGCCCCTAGTGATCCAATCGGGTCGAGTGAGGTATCATTGTGAAGCATTTCACGTCAGCTTCAATTAGATACCTCACTCGACCCACTACCTCTAAAATAAAAAAATCTTCATACACCCGATTTTCATATTTATCTTCAAAATAATCTTTTTTGAGGTTAGAGGCGCCCCTAATGGTCCAATCGGGTCAAGTGAAGTATCATTGTGAAGCATTTCACGTCAGCTTCAATATGATACCTCACTCGACCCTCTACCTCAAAAATAAAATTTTGTTGACCTGACGTGTGAAGATTTTTGTTTTGGAAAAAAAAATTTTGAAAAAAATTTTTTTTGGGGAAAAGGGATGATGGACATCTGGTGTTAGTTGGGTGTGCTTAGGAAAGAAGTTTTCTCTTCCGGAAAGATGGGTTGGCCCTCAAAAGGGCCGTTGATAGTGTGATACGACACACTCAGGCTCTGTATATTCGCTTCACGCCTCCTACATGTTTTCTGCATATCGGGCATTTTATTTTCAAATGGGACTCTCCGGCATCAATGCAACGACACATCGCACCTTGACACGTCAGGGTTACCCAGCAATCCTTACATAGGCAAAGATGTCCACAGGGTAACACGGCGTACCAACTTTCCTCCTCCGTACAGATACTGCATCGTGTTTTTTTCTCTTCGACACGGCGTTCTTTCTTGAGTATCGTAATTTGCGCCTCCATCCCATTCAAGGTCGTCTCCATCCCATCCAGCCCTCTCTGCATGACGATAATCTGTTCATTGAGTTGGATTATCTCGACTTGGTGGCGACAGCTTTGTGGTGTTTCTGCCGCTGAAATTGTGGGAGTTTCGGCAATGGTGGGAAGTGCGGCTGTATGGTCTTCAGTCCTTATACTTTCAGTGTAGACAGGCGGTGTCATCGTGGTTGGAGGTCTATTAGTACTTAGCCAGGGCAGCTCGTCGACGTCTTGTTCCCCACCTTCCGTCACATCACTGTCGTTTTCTTCCATTCTGTGTATGTCTTGGTCCTGTTGTTCACTCAGTCTTCGTATCCGGCTACTCTCTTCTGTTCTCACATCTTCCCGCAATTGTTGTGCCAGTTCTTCGGTACTGTTGATTAACGTGGCTTCGTCTTCAAGCACTCGTTGAAAACTGGAGATGATCGTCAATCCCCCTCCATCTTCTTCTTCATGGGCAACGATTTCTCTGTGTTCTTCTGTATTAGCAATTCTCGGATCTCGAGTCGGATGATGTGTAAACAGAGCACGGCGTCTTCGAAAACTCATGATGGTGTATTGGTGAATACATATCAAAATTATACGCTATTTATAGTCTAGTGGGGAGGTGAGTACAAAATGGCCGTCATCCACAAGCCGCCATTTTTAACCCACCCCACTCACCGGCGTCAGTGAGTGCAAGATATAGGCTGACCCACTGTATAGTGATTGGGAGTACAAAATGACGGCCAATCCATAGACCGCCATTTTGAACCCGCCCCACTCACCGGTGTCAGTCAGTGCAAGAATGCCACTGTGCTGTGTCTACCCCTTGTCCCAAAGCATTAAAATTTCTTATTATTTTTTCGATAAAACCCGTCACAATTTTCATGGAACTATTAGACGACTGTGACCCAGAGTCTACACGTTTTTTTAGTCGTGAAAATCAATTTATTTTCAATATATCTGGTGTTTCAGACTCCCGTACACGATTTTTATGGGTTTAAAATCAATAAAAATTAATAAAATAGCGGTAGTGTGTAGCGTTAGACGGTTAAAATTTTTAAAAGACAATACATGGAATTGCCTGAGTGCATCTTGCAATAAAAATATAGGTGCGTTGACAGTTATTGAAAAATGACAGTCGTTTTTAAAATGGGGAAGAAACACAAATATTGGCAGTGTCGTAAAAATATATCACACAGCTAGAGTGTTCTCGCTGGCGTCCGTGTGAATTACACTATAAATAGCGCTGTATTTTTTTAATTATTCACCAGTACCCAGTCATGCAGTCACTACCGCTCACTGAAATCAAGGATATTGACGACTTCATCACCCATGATGAAAATCAACTCTACGGGAATATCATAAGTTTGGAAGATCATGACCAACCCTGGATAACTGATATCATGGCAGAATTATTTCCTCCTTCACCTGGGAACCAGCCTGCTTCAACTTCAACCCTACCGGATGTTTTTCCAGGCGTCGCCCCCTATTTTGACAAGATACAAGCCGAGTTAGAATGCATCGAGTTAGAAAAGATGTTGAAATCACCCCCCAGCTCAAGACGAACCGGTACAAGAGAGACCCGCCGAAACAGAGGGAAGCACCCAGGCTACAAAAGAACAAATTACAAGCGTCTAGTCCGTCATTCATAATCCAGCCGTCGTCCATTAGAGAATATCCGCGTCCATAATCCAAAGACCTATTCCATTTCCATATAACAGTATTAGCACCAAATTCAAAAAGACAAAAGTATACATAAACATAGGCTTGTTTCCTGCAAGAGAGAAGCGGTCAACAGTTTTCAATGATGCCGGCAAGACACCATGATGTTTCAAAAATATCAAATCCGTATCGCTGATCAGTATTCTTAATCCATAATATTCGTTGTAAAGTTGTCATCTAAAGAATGATGTATCTCAGTCACGCTTTGATTGTGACTGTTCATATGAGTACCATGAGGATCTTGAAGTACATAGGCTCATACGGCCCCTAGCCCCGGGTTAAGCGGAATTAGACACATGTTACGAAACGTAGCGCCATAGATCTTGCACGCTACGTTCGTATTTTGCTATCAGCATGCGATATGTATCGCCAAATTTGAGAAACTTTGAGTGGAAGCGCTTGGTGGAATAGCCCTGTTTTATAAGTTTCTGCAACAATGTTTTGTGACGTTGATTAAAATCGTCACATTTAACACAGGATCTAGCAAATGCTACTAAGCGAGATATGTATACGCCATATGCAGGTCCCACTGGAATATTACTGTCCAGAAAGGGATAGTTTACGATGTCGAAATTGTAATCATCTCTTTTGTCATAAAGTCGACGAGAGAGAATGCCCGCTTCATTTTTATAGAGATAGAGATCTAAATAAGATGTGCCTGTAGGGCTATCTGTAGTTTCCTTCAAATCCAGTGAAGGTGGATATATATCCTTCACTGCGTCATTTATATAGCGATTATCCACAGCGAGAAGATCGTCTATATAGCGTTTGGTGAATGAGAAGGAACGGGCTTTGAGTGGATCGGTTTTTGAAAGCGCCAGCATATAGTCATATTCATAAGAGAACAGATACAGGTCAGCCAACAGGGGTGCACAATTAGTACCCATTGGAATACCTATATGCTGCTGATATATTGTGTTGCCAAATTTCACATAGATATTTTTAATGAGAAATTCAAGCAACTCTATAAACAAAGAAACATCCCATGAATGATATCTCTTGTATGTAGTCGAGCTAAAGAATGCTTTATGGCTTCCGACATTAATATATCTACGATCAGTTTTCTTGAACACAGATACTATTAATGAACTTATACGGTCAATAAGGTCCTGATGAGGGATTGTAGTATAGAGAGTCGAGAAATCCCATGTGGATACATGTCTGTACGGTATGTGACCTTTAGCATCAAGTTCTTCCGTAAGACATTTTGAGTTTTTCAATATCACATACATTCAACGCCAGAGTTCTTAGAAATAGTGGCGCAATACCTTTCCCAAAATGTGTTTACCTCCTGAAGGGCCCTCGTCAATAGGGTTGAAAGAAGCTTGGTGGTGCAGCTTCTAGAACCAGCTATGAATCTAGCTTTGTATGGTGATTTATGCATTTTGGGAGTCCAGTATATTTTTGGTATGTCGCTATGATTGGTTGGAAGACAAATACCTCTTTCCCTGAGGAACTTTTTGTGATTGTTAAATAAATCTTCCAGAGTAAATGCAGTTTGGGAGTAAGTAGATGTATTTGATGAAGATATGTCTACATATGACCCGATGCCAAGGCAACAGAGAACAGAGGAGAACATGTCACCAAGAAGCGGGTACAGAAAAAAAGAAAAGATGTCCGGCTACGCAAGAGGCAAGACAGAACAGATACAAGGAACAAGAGAGAGAGGAGACCTTCCCTCCCCCTTCAAAAAATGCACGATCAGGTGTATTATGTTTGGGCGATCACCACTTCAACATTGGGATGTAACACAGAAAGACAAAGCCAATTATATCTACCCTGTGTAGAATGTTCGAACCAATTTGCCCGGTTTGCCATAGCCCCTTGCGGTCATTCGGCATTGTGTTCAGTCTGCATCCATCGTCGAGCAGGTATACCTAGCTGTGCAGAAGCCAATCATCCCCAACCGTGTGAACTATTACCGCTTACCTGTACCGTATGCGCTGAGAGAAGACGCCGACTAGAGATGCCCTCAACGATGTAAATTTATTTACATATCCAAAGGTTCTTTTAAGAACCACCTTATTTTTCCGAAAGAGAACTGCTAAATCACGCACACAATTAAAAAACGAAATCCCCACACCTTATAACCCTGTGTTCATTCAAAATAAAATCCCCGTTATTCATTCGGGCTATTTGATCAAAAATAAATTACCCATTATTCGGGGTTATGTCCCCCCGGTTGAAAAAAACCCAAAACAATCCGTTATCGCGCAGATTGTTTATTAATTAATGGGGGCAAAAAGAAAAAAAATCCTGTGTTTGATATATGTGATAGAGATCCGTTCTGACAAGAACGTTTTTCATATAGGCCAGGGATTGTTTTTTTGATTTGCTAATTAAAAAAGGAGTAATGTAGGACATTCTGTGCGTTAAATTGATGTGCTCAGTTAAGAAGTATCCTCCCTCGGAAGGAATGGTTTGCCCTTAAAAGGGCAGTTTATTATTTTAACGTCTTTTTATTGACGATGGGACTAAGCCCTACTTCTACTTGGTTGTCTTGTGGCTGATGTAATGGCTGATAGGAAAATATCTATAAGGGCTGATGGTACCATCCTCATCTATATCTGCATCCAGGGGCTGCCCGTCTCTGAACCGGGCAGCCGAGATGGTCGGTGGCGGTTGTTCATACACTATTTCAGGCATGTCATCAGCATCATCCAGTAGGCAGGACGGTCCAAGATCTTGTAGTGGGAAAATGTCCTCATCCATACAGGCCGAAAGATCTGGGAAAATGATAGGGGTGTCGGTGTCTTCATCCAGGCAGGCAAGATCTTCTTGGGACAGAGGAGGGGTTGTCTCTTCCTCTGTTGTTTCTTCCTGTGTTGTCTGTTCCTCCACCTCTTCCGCCCTTGACACTGTACACCATGGTGGTGTTCTTCTCCTTGGTGGTGTCGAAATGTCCAATACTTCATTACATCTCAAAATATCGAACACATGAGGTTCGGGCACTGTGGTTGCCGGTGTACCAGGAGGACTGGGATGCATTGCATGCATCACTTCATAGAGTTGATCAAACCAGTCCTCCTGGTTGATGGTTGAATGTGCGGCAGCCAACAGTGCCCTCACATTATTTGCCGTGGTGTTCTCCCCCTCTTCCTGGTTCAGTAACGTCGCCCTCCATCCTGCAAACTCATCTCTCCAAAACCGGCGAATGTATTGTCTCATGACTCTTTCCTTGCGTTGAGATAATCTCTGCGTGGTGGACATGTTGGATTTCACTTCTTTTGGCAGTCTGAAAAATTTTATGGTAATCCTATGGAAGAGGAGCCACTATATATAAACAAGACGCGGACGTCAGCGAAACCGGGTAAGCAGTCGAAAGATTCTGGGAACCCATGAAAATTCCGTGTGTTTCCTTCTCAATTATAAATGCCTGTTATTTTTACAATACAGCTCACCGCTCGTAGAATTTTTAGTTCCAATTCATCTCACATAAATCAAGGACTCGTATTAAAAATTTCAGCCGTCTACCCCTTCACTACGTCCTGATTTTTAATTTTTTACCGAGTTTCCGAACCGTAATCTTGGAATACGAAAATACAGAAAACCCGCTTCATTAAAAATAAATGAATGGTCTGGATTAAAAATAGAGCAAGTCTATCACTTAGCAATCGATACGCAGGCCCTGAAAATTCCAGCTCGTTTCGATCATGAAAACTGTAGCAAATCAAGAAAACAGTGCCTTCATTTACGGGAAGAACGCACATTTCTACGCAGTTCGCGGGTCAAATTTCGCGCCGACGGAGTTGCGGCAGAGACAACGGAGTTGCGGCCCCTTGGTAAAGTGCATTGTACCAATTTATGCT